>JAKOGI010000005.1:362190-667190 GCA_029747015.1 Carnegiea gigantea | reverse complement strand
AACACTTCTTCTTAAAATTCATGACTGCATTAGTATACATTACAGTTAACTAAGGTTAAAATAAAATTGAAAATTTGAGGAATTTTTTAGAATTGTTTCACCAAATATGGACTATAGCGTGTGTCAAATACATTTTTACACTGCACGTGGACTGGTTGATAAATATGACTGTGGATCATATTACTGTTACTGATATTAGGGGCAGCTGTAGGAGTCTAGAAGGTGCGAAAATTGAAACTTGCTGACAACCGTCTTGGCGGGAAACAGTATTCTCACTCCAATTGACTTACCTGATTTCAATCAATTTCCCCAATTATCATCTTTCAAATCTCAATCGTCTTGATGCGCGCCAATCTAATTTCTAGAGAAACTTGCTAATTCTGAAGAAAAGGGCGGCCATTTTTGGACTGGTGGAGTGTAGAGCAAACCCTAGAAATGGAAGGCAGCGAAAGCGAGGCGGTTTTTGAGTCATTAGACCTCAAACCCCAGCTTTTCATCAACGAAGGCCTTAATCGTGTTGACGAATTGGTCGATGGCGCTTTCGATTACTTTCACCAGTACTATCTCTATTACCCATTTCGAATTCTTAGTTAATTTTCGCATCTTCTTACCTGGGGTTGTGTTTCAGGGAGGCATCGAGGTTGTTGAAGACTGAAGACACAGATAGATCTGAGGATCTTAAATTGGTATCAGTTTGCCTTTTTTTCCATTTTAATTATCCATCTATGCCAATTTTGTAGGTTTTAGCAAGTTTAGAATTTGGTTTGCTTCATGCCTGCTTTTGCATAAACTTATGTTCGCGATTCATAGTGCACCTTATGTGACATTGCCTGACGCCTTAGGGTTCTGTCCATTTTGTTTGTCTGAGCTGCAGGGCATCAATACGTTGTATGGTTAACATAAGCTCACAATTCTTCAAAGACTGTGCAAACCCAATACCCACATATTAGGGTTATGTTCATTGTGCTTAGTTGAAATGCAGGGTATCAACTACGTCCGGCGTACAGTTCAATCAGCTTTGGATAAACGACTTAGTATGTGGGAACAATACTGCCTTCATCACTGTTTTGCCATTCCTCCTGGATTTTCATTACCTGCTGCGGTAGGCTTCTTTTATTAGAGGCTATTTCTTAATTGTGCTTCTCTGTTAAAACTATGTTTTTTCCATGACATTGTTCCAAATTGTTTGGTTACCATTGTTTTTAACCAATCTTTATTCTTCTTTTATTCCATAGACTCCTCCTCGTAGCTGGAAATCAGTATTATGTGGGGATTTGGGTAGTTGTTGCTCTGTGTTTGTCAGATGCTACCTCTTTTACCAGCACTAACGGAACATTATCAAGGACTATCGACTATTGCTGGAGAGACCAATTTAATTATACTAAATTCGGGTTAGGCATGTGACTAGCCAAGTGTTATTCTGACTTATGGACCTTGCTGTGTACATCCTGGAGAAGTTTATGTTCCTTGACAAGTCATGATCTACATGTAACAGGGCACCTGTATGGTTGTTGACTTGTTACATGGTATGGTGCCATTTCTTGACAAATCTATTTAGTGTATAACGTCCAGAAAATAATTATACAGAAGCATAAACCTTTATGTGATTATGTGAAGTTTGGATCTTTATGTAATCTCATATGGATAATGAAGCTTGAAAGTTTTCTCCATAGACTCTTAATATTTCAATGATGAATATAAAAGACAAAAAGATTGTGCAACCATTGTGGTTGAATAAACTATAGGCAACTTCCTTGTGCTTGCTTTACATTGAGTTATAGATTCTTGCGTTCACAGATATGCAATTTATGGAGTTGCTATGGGCAAATTAGTTCAAGTTTTGCCATCGTGTTCATTTATTGTGCTGGTGCCATAGCTATCACTTATCAGAATCAAGACTGAACCAGTTCGTTAGGCCTGCTAGATAGTGCACTGTAGGCCAGCCCTGTATGGTCAAATTAAACCTTTAGATTGGTTTATTTTTATACTTAGTTCTCATCTGAATGTGTGGATGCTAGTCAACCCTCACCTGACAGTGATGGTTAAGAACTGGCCTCCTAATCCAATTTACCGTATCCAGGTACCTTTCTTAGATCTATGGTAGATATTTGAGGGCTTCAGCCCTTTCATGTGTAACTCTCTCTGCTTTGGACGCCAATGGCCCTGAGTTCTATTTGGGAGTGAACAATGTTTAATGCTTCCTACTGGAATTTGTTTTGTTATCTCTTTTCAGAATGAAACATCTGGTGATGATCCAATGGACGATGATGATGTCCATGATGAGCAGGTGGATGCACAACTTGATTTGTTAAGGAAAAAACTTGCTGAGGTGAGCGAAAGTCTGCACATACACGCCCCTCCATATATTTGCTTCTGTGTACAGATAACTCACCACAGATAAAATTTTATGCATTTATGTCCAACGTTTGTGTTGCTTTTCACTGTAATTCCATTGTTTCAGGCTGGAAAAGAGTGTGCTGAATTGAACCAAGAACTGCAAGCATTAGAAAGAAAATCTGCTGTGAGCAGCCAATGCATCTTATCTGTGAATAAAGCATTAGAATTGTATGATAGAAGTTCTGCTTATGACATGTTCCAAGGTAAATGCTGTTTTTCTGTATTCCAAACCTTTATGCTTCAAAGAACTATGTGAGTTTGTTTACAGATGCAGATTGTTCTGTATTCAACTAGCGGCTCATGGATCAGAAATTTGTTGCGCCTGTATATGAGCTCCGCCAGATGCCATTGTTTTCAGAATTTTTCTCCCTTTTATTCTTTTTCTGCTCCTTTTTTTCTTGTTCTTTTTTTTTTCCCCTTTTATTTATTTAACTTGTTTTTTTGGGGGGAAAGGGGGGGGGGTTGTTGTCGAACATCTAGATCAGAATAGGCTTTGTCACTGGGAATCCTGTGAGTTCCTAAATATATCATCAGCCTTAGAGAATACATCCTTGAGATTGTCACCAGATATCTGTATTTTCTTCATTTTTTCAAGTGGTCCAGTTAGGCCTAGCAGCTTTTCAATAGTCTGGGTGGCTATAATCCATTTTGTTGTTGGAATGATATTCTAAGCCTTTAGTCACCTATAAATTACAATACACTAGTGATCATTGGGGCATGCCTATTTAAAATGCGAGGAATTGGCTAGAGAGTTTACCATGAATATGCAGCCCTTCTATAATGTGCAAAATGAACTTTCTCCACACTTAGTCTGATCTCTGCGAGTCTCTTAGTTTTTATCCACGTACTTTTAATAGTCTGGCGCTCTGGTTCTGGATTGGGTCAGTTTTCCTGGAACTTGCATCAAATCTGTCCTTAAACCCTTTTCAACATACCGATTCTCTGTTGTTAAGAATATAAGCACATTCTATTCTTGGTTTTGACAACCACCAGCAACCAATTTGTGGTCAGCCGCGAGAGGTTAAGAAAACAAAGAATGCCATCGGCCAGAGAATTATCTCGCTCCTCATGTCATTGGTGGATCTATATTGAAGTATTTTGAGTTTTTAGGAGCATCATCAACTTTGTGCAGAGATGCTGAGAGTTGCATCTGAACTGCGCCGGAAAATGGAGAAGCTGAAGAGCAAACAGCAGGAAGAGAGCAAGCAAGATTGGAGAGAGAAAGTGTGTGATGCAAATGGAGATATGCCTGAGTTCAACTTCAGCACAGGTAGGCAAGACTAGTTAAAGCTTCTTTGCTGTACTGAAGACTTGGAAGAAATCAAAACTGAGCAAGATGAATTATCTTCAATGCAGGTCTCGCCAGTCTGAAACTGGATGATCTTCAGGAAATCATAACTGAGATGAACTTATGAGCTTTAGATGATGCTGCTTCATTCAAGAGAGATCTCCACGACTCTATACTCTTACCCGCCTCAATTGAATCAGGTGAATGTTTAGTTTCTGTTTGCCCTACCCTTTGTCACCTACCCATTTGGAATCTGTAGTTTTCCTTTTTGGGGTTTGGGGAATAGTTTGTATATAAAAGCAGAGGCTCATGGAATCTGGCCTCCTATGTATGGATACTGTGGAATGATGAGTAGTGGTTTTATGCCTTTTATGTGTTGACAGCTGATGAACTTGGTTACGACAATTTGATCAGAAACAATGTACAATTACATTAATACCCATGTTGCTGATTTCTCTTTGTTGATTGCTGATCTTCGTGGGTATATCATATCTGTGGATGAATTTGTCAAGCTTTCTGCAAATTTCTGACTTTGAAAGCAAGGGTTTCAATGTGATCTATTTGCCTATCATTGGATTTAACTCGTTTATTCTGATGTGTTGCTTAAAGTAAATGGGAGGAAATCAAATTTTTATGATTAGTTAACATGATTTCTTATATATTTAAAGAAAAAGCGAAATAGGGGGCTGAAAGTTAATAAGAATGCATGCATATGCACTTGGATGTCGGCAAAGAATGCCTGAAAGCCGACCGCCAATTGATACAAGCTATATGGGAGTCCCTGGTATATGTAGTATGGACCTGGGTTATCATATATTATAATTTTTGTATTTTTTAATATCCATTCCCTGTTTTTACGGTTCCCCCCCCCCCCCCCCCCAAAAAGAAAGTCTTTCTCAGGTTAAATTGTTTCATATCATGGGTTGAGGGATGTCTTAACAATGCCATGATTCACCTTTTATTTCTTCTTTTTTAAAACCAAAAAAAAAAAAAAATAAATACAAGGATGACTGACGTTCAAGCAAAAAATGGGCTAATGTTCACCGGGGGCAAAAAAAGAGGCTAATGGTTAGGGGGTGTTTTTGGTATAGCTTAGTAGCTACATTAATTGTGCCTACTTACAATTTTAAATTCTAAACTGCATTTAATTTGGACACTGATTGATACTTCCTTGTTAAATTTTATAAAACTAAAAAAATAAGAGAATATTGTTTATTATTCAAAACTTTCAAATGAAATGTCATTTCTTTACCTAGTAAAAAAAAATTTGACAATATTTTTGAGACATCCATAAAGAAAAGTGTCGAAAATTTTATTGGAACCATGAGACTAACATATTTATTAGCATCTAAGTATTGTTTCAAGAGTGACATTTAGCGTGATTGATTAAAAAATACAAGCAAATTATTCCATATCTCCGCAAGTATGTTTGTCATGTAAGTAGTTATTAATATATATTTCGTTTATGTAACTTTTGGAAGTATATAGTCTCGAGTCTCAAATGTATGATAGAGACCTCGAATATTTGAGATCCAATAGAATTCTAGGACCCACATGGAATTCGAAATCCATGCAATTGCTAATTTGCAATCGCCTCACCTATCTACGTACGAACGTAACTTACACCAAAACTGCCAAGCCCCTGGGGCAATCCTGTCATTCTCTCTCCAGATAACCTCCTCTTCTCTGATTTGGCACCCTTCAGCAACCGCCACATGTCCAAGCCCCAGTCCAACTCGGACTGTCTCACCCATAACTACCCATGCACCCCCCAACACAAAAAACTCATAACTCCTGCTTCTCCTGGCCTCTTCTCTCTAAAACCTCCACTTTCTCTCTCTAACTTCTCCCCTCTCCTTAATCACCCGGACGTGATTAATTAACCACCATTATTGCCATCACTAATCCACAATAATGGCGAGATTAAGCAACATCATAATCACAACCCTCAATTTCCTAACCACAGTCCTGGCCTTGGCGGCCATTGGCACCTACATCTACCTCCACTTCTTCCACTCCAACCCGACCCACTGCCAACGGGCCCTCGAGCGGCCCGTTTTGGCCGTGGGCATGACCCTTTTGGCAGTCTCCCTCTTGGGCCTGATCGGGTCAGGTCTCCGGGTCAAAGGCCTCCTTTGGGCATACCTAGCAGTCCTGGCCATCATCATCATGGGGTGGCTCGTGTTCTCGGTTTTCGTGCTTGTCGTGACAAACAAGGGGGCCGGGCGGGCCGTGTCAGGGTTCGGGTTCCGGGAGTACCAGGTCGCAGACTATTCACACTGGTTGCAAAAGCATGTGGTGAATGGGAAGAATTGGGTTGAGATAAGGAGTTGTTTGGTTGATGCCAATGTTTGCATGGGTGATAATGATGTTATTTATGTGAAGAATGGGGAGGGTTTTCTCAAGGATAAACTCACCCCTATTCAGGTAATTAATTATATTCTTCCTTTAACTATTTGGGTGATTTTTTATTTATTTTTTGAGTAATTTTGTTATTTTGTTGTTGATTATTTTGGCTTAAGCAAGGAGAATTTTACAAAAAGGGGAAGAAAATTTATGCTATTAGTGTGTTTTCAAAATTTTCTTTTTGACTACTTTTGTTTTTGAAAATTTTAGTTTATGAAATAATTAATAATGGCCTCTAAATATTAGATATAATCGTGAATAAATTTAGATGGACGAAAGTGGCATAAAAAATGATGTGTCTTTTTAAATATTTTTTTTAAATAAATTGATGGTGATTTATGGTCTTTTTTTAGGAGTATTTGTTATATGATATTGGATGGAACCATACAAAATTTTGAAAAACCAACAAACATTTTTTTTGGGGGGGGAGAAGGGTATTAGATTTGCAAATAAGACAGGGCTCCTGTATGTGCATCGCCTTTTTTTTTTTTTTTTTTTGGTTCTTGAATCATCTATGTCATTGAAGTCGGTTTGGTGTTGGTCCAATAAGAGGTAGAGTTCTCCCATAACATATTTTTTCCATTTATAAGACTCAAATAAGAGACCTTATTTAAGGAGAACAAGTACCAAACTACTCGAACTAACCAACCTGTATTAATTGTGTCGTCTTTTTATTTGTGTTTCTTTGATTACATACAGTCTGGTTGTTGCAAGCCACCAACATCCTGCGGCTTCACGCCGAAGAATGCAACATATTGGGAGGCCCCAAAACCCGGCCCTACGACGGACTCATCGGATTCCGATTGCAAAACATGGAGCAATAATCAGAAGAAGCTTTGCTACAACTGCAACTCTTGTAAAGCCGGCGTGCTCGCCAACCTTAGGAAGGAATGGAGGACTTTCTCTATCACCAATGCCGTCATTCTTGTTCTCCTCTTAGCCATCTACATGGTAGCATGTTGTGCAGTTCATAACAACCACCACCGCCATGATCACTCCTCTCCTAAGCTTACTAGAGCCGTGGGTGTTAGATCAAGCTTCCCTTGATTAGTTAGTTAGTTAGTTAGTTATGTCAGTTATTTAGTTGTTGGTTGGTTGATTATCGATCTTTGTTGAATTTAATGTTGTGTGTTGGTTGAATTTCTACGTACGTAGAACCTACGTATATATGTGTAGGGTTTGTGGAGGGTTATAAGATTTAGGTGTTAATTAAGATTTAATATATGCCTAAATAAGCTTCTGTTTAATAGTTGTGTACGGTTTAGAGACTATATATGCCATTAAGTCTAGCTTAGAATCTTAAAAACAACATTTCTTCTGTGATGAGTGGTTGGATTTGATGGACCAAGTAACAACTTGAGTTCATGTTCCTATTTTATTCGGACTTGGAATCAAAAACTTTACCTTTATAAAAAAGAAAACAGAAATAAACTCTATTCCTTTTAAAAGGCTACCACAGTCAATATTAAAAAAAAAAATTATCCACATTCGATAAATTTTGAATTTAGCTAAATTTAGTGCAAATTAATTACAAACTTGTTTCTCCTATTTTTAACATTTATGTTTGTTTCAAAAGTTTATCATCAAACTATGTAAACGATTGAGTTTTCTAATTTTTGTCTCCTATTGCAATTAATATCGCAATCCCTGTGGTTGAATACTAGGGGATCTTTTGACCAAAAACAAGTATTTAAAAAAAAAGGATTACGGAATAGCCCATGAATCCATATATACATATATATATATGGTCTACAAGAGTCACAAAGGACAGCACAATACAATTACAATATAATAAGAAGGGTGGAATTGAACCTGTGACTTAATGTACTCAGGACTTATGATGTTAATTAAATCAATGTATCTTAAGATTTTATGGATATAACTTAATGGACCCTCTTTCATTTAACAATTATACCCTCTTTTCAAGAGTATGTACTTTCGTACTGGAATTAGAGTTGAATTCTATCTCTCATGGCATGTCAGTTTGGATCTTTCTTTGCTGCCTTTTATGAGAATCAAATCAAATATCACTTGGATGACGATGTAGGAAGAGCTATTATGTAGATTGAAACTCTCTGTGAGGCACTTCTGAAATCGAAAGCATTGAAGGAGTTGGGTGACAAGTTATTTAAAACAAAGGATCACAGGAAGGCTCTTAATGCATATGAAAAATTTAGGCAGTTTCTGTGTGTCTGTTCCTCAAAGCAGGAATGATGTCAATTTGATGAAGGAACTTGCAAGTGCTATCAATTTGAATATTGGTGCTTGTAATAGCCCGACCTTAAATCATGTTCATTTATTTAATTAAGCTATATTATTAATTTTTCACATTTATTTATCTCATTTAATCATCCTGGTTGGGAGAATTCATTCTGGGCTCCACTTTGCAATTCGAGTTTCATTTACCGTAACAATTTCGGGTGAATCGACATTAGGCCCCGGTAAATATGATTAGGTGATTAATTATTTTTTATAATGTCACAAAAATTTAATTTTTAACCATGCAAAAATTTGGGTTCAAATTCATTAGGTTTAGCCCAATGCATTTGGGCCCGATTTGCAGCCCGATTCATTTTGTGTTCAATTTTGGCCCGAAAATTTTCGTGTGCTTAAATTACGTTAATTACCATCATTTGTACTAAATTATAATTAGCAAAAAGCTACCTTTGGTGCTTAAATATCAGCCAAGCTATTGAAATAAGTTCAAAAGAAAAAAAAAATCATGCTAATCTAGCCACACATTCTTTCTCCTTCCTCTTCTCCTTTCTTCTCCCACCTCATGTTACTGCTGCTGTGTGGCTGAGTTCTGACGGTGGCCGCCATATTCTGCCACCAGTCAGGGCCACCTCTAGCCACCAGCCCCCACCCCCAACACCACCAACCCCAACTTGTACCACCACCAAGCACCACCTCAATCTTCTTATATTCAAGCTTGAAGTGAGGTAAACTCTAACTCCACTTTGAT
This sequence comes from Carnegiea gigantea, assembly GCA_029747015.1. Classification (NCBI taxonomy): domain Eukaryota; kingdom Viridiplantae; phylum Streptophyta; class Magnoliopsida; order Caryophyllales; family Cactaceae; genus Carnegiea; species Carnegiea gigantea. The sequence goes on along the minus strand of JAKOGI010000005.1, from coordinate 658,134 downwards.
TTGATTTTTGTGATTATTTTAGTTATGATTTATGTTCTTATGATCAAAATAAATGCTAGCATGCAAATTTTATTGTTGTTGGAGATGTTGGATATTGTGGTGTTGCATTTGAACTTGATCAAGGGGGTTTGCATCAAGAAGGTGTGAGCTCGAGTTGTTTATCTAATTGTTGTGATCTTGGAATGAAAAATGAATTTAAAGCTTGTGAGTGATCTTATTAAATTTATTATGGTGGTTAGATGTAAGCTTTTGTTGGACATAATCTAGGGTTTCAAAATCATGCATGATTAAGGTGAATTTTTGAATCAAGCATATTATTTGTGTATAATTGGATAAAGAAATGAATCTTGGATGTGTTGTTTGGCATGGGAACTCACTTGAGGTGATCTTGTATAAAGGGATGGATTATGAAAATTTTTCCAATTGATTATAAAAGGTCATTTTACCCATTTATGTAAATAGTAAGCTTATGGATGTGTTTTGAGTGATTTTGAAAAAGAGAAGAAATGAAAATTTGATGTAGATGATTATGGAGTAAATTTGAGTTATTCGGCTTTGGAAGGTGATGATAAGAAACAAGACTTTGTTAAATGATTTTAAGGAGTGATTTTAAATGGGGAATTATGTGAAAAGAAGGGGAAAAACAAGAACAGTAGGGCTGTGAACATATCTAAAACAAGGATCATTTTGCGATTAAACTGGTACTGTTTGGCCGATTGAAAAATTGTGATTTTTGGTGGGTAGATAGATCAGTGAGTTATCCTTCAAATTCTTTTTGAATCACTTCATTCTGAGTTGTGTGGAAAAAGTTCTGACCATTTTGCTAAGACTGTATTGGACAGATCCGAGCTGTGCACAGTTGTATTTCAGCTCAATTTTAGGGGCCATGTTGTGGTAATTCGGTTTGGCACTATGAATGAAAGTGTCGCAGAACTTCCTAAGCTTTTCATATTGGAGTTTTATAGCTCAATTGGAGTTCGGAGGTGAAAGATATGGATTTTCTAAAGTAGATATTTGAATGGTAATATGAGGGAAGAAAGAAATCATGACATTTGAAAATATTATCCGGAGTCTCTACATAATTATGGATATTGCAAAGAAATTACAAATTTTAGCGAGTTCAAAAACTTTTATTTTGCATAGAAGCTTACTTGGGTTGGAAAAATTGAGTTAAATGGGCATGGAAATGAAATTGGAGAAGTGAAGAGGTTAACGACACAAGCTAAGGTTATATGAGCAATCCTAAACCTTACAACAACCCTCTTGGCATTAAACCTTTCGTTATTCATTTCAGAAACATCAAAAACCCATATGTCATTTATATCCCTTAAAGTCTTTTCATTATCACCTCAATTATTTCATTTTGTTCTATTTTGCTCCAAATTGTTTCACTTCGAGTTCTATGACCCTAACTTATTTGGTTTTCAAATCATTTTAGTGTAACTTATCTTATATTGAATTGTTTGAATCATGGATGCCCTTTTTATTAATCAATTTTTATAAAGTTACAAATTATGGGAGTAAAAGTTATTTACTAATTACATTTGCCTATAACTACATTTCTTAAGCAGAAACGGGACCTAGTCTATCATTTCCCATTGTACATAAGTATTATCAAGTGACATTGTATTTTAAAGACTTCAGGTATGTTCATTACCTGTATCTTTAGAAATTAGCACGTATTTATCAAAATATAATGTTTTGGTAAGTACATCAATGAATCAGTTAATAAGTGATTTGTCATATAATTAGTGATCTAATCAGTTATCAGTTACAGGGCATTACCCTTCAGTTACCTGTGCGACTTTAGGCTAGGTCCCTGATCGGTTTGGCAGGTGTATACCTAACCATAGATCGTAACAGGTACAAGGGGCTCACTTACAGATAATAATCAGCAATGCAGTTTTACATTTATCTCAGTCACTGTCTTAACTTAAAATGAATTGTAAAGCGGGCCCAACAAATATTGCAAGGTTATTTTACAATACAGTAATGTATGTACTGAGCTTCGACTCACCATTCGAAATGTTTTCCTATTTTGTTTTAGGCATGCACAGGAGTTGCTTTATTCTACCAAGTCAGTTGAAGAAATCAAGGGTCCAAGGACATCTGGATGGGTTCATAGTGGTGGTTGTTCATATTATATAGAGACCATTAGATAAGCACTTCAGTAGATAGTGATGTAAGTTAGTAGTCATTACTTGTATATGATTTGAAGAAGTTTGAAGATGTATATAAGTGACCCATGTTATATCCAGTCATGGTGTATAAAGCCTAGTCCTTCGGGATGGCGGTAACGCCCTATTCATTGGGTTTATCAGTTGTAACAGAGATTATGGAGATGAACAGTGACACAGGTATAGTGGGGGCATTACAGTGCTTGTTGGTTGAAAATGAATGAGTTTGAGCTGACTATACGTTAATGTGACTTGGTCATGAAAGTCGACTTGTTTAATGTCAAAGCCTAATTTAGAAGAGCCTAAGCACTTTTGCATATGAGCTTGAAGGAAGAAGCTCGTCAAGACATTTTGGTTGCTATTTGCTTTGACCTCAATAATGAGGAGCTAAGGAGGAAGTTAAGTAAAATAGAGAATTTATATAATTAGTCTAGGGAGAAGGCGCCATCTAAGGACACTGAAGTTCGTAAGATCGAATTTGACCTTGAATTTAACTATAGTGATGCCAATCTTAAAATTGAGGACCCTAGTATGAGTATGGGTAGTTCCACGGAGACCAAGTAGGTGATGTAGTCACGCTGGGAAGAAGAGGGAATGGAAGGAAAGCTAAGGTGTTTAGTGAGAAGAAAGGAGAATGGCGTGGGAAAAGAAGGGAAATGGCGTGCAGAAAGGCAGAGAAAGGTGTGGTTCAAGGCTTGAAAACTGGAAAACTGATAGAATTGAAACGTTTCTTAGATACAGATTTCACCACTAAGAACTGTTTCAGGGCCCTTAATCCTGGATTAAGATACAAATTTTACCACCTAATCAAGATTAAGACTCACTTGAACACCACTCTAATTGGCCAAATTAGAGATAAGTAGAGATTTCAAAGTAACAATACAGAGGAGTTTCTAACTCAACTTTTGATTTTAATTTCTCAACATTGAGTACAAAAGGTTGGTCGTGCCTTTTTATAATGGCATGCCTAAGAGCTTTCCTTACTTATTAGGTAACCTATTAGGAGATTACTTAATGGTTAGGAAATTCACTAAGTACATTTAACTAGCTAAGTACACGGTTTAGCTCTTAAACGATTCAAGCATGAACAAAATAAATGTAATAACTACAAAATGATTAACTTGAGCTAATCCTTGATGATTTTAGGTTGAATGAGTCATGTTTTCTCCCTTGGAAGGTAATCACACACGACTGCCACATCGAAAGAGCAAAGGTGTTACATGTGTGACACCTCACGCCATGGTGTTCGAATGTTGCTGTGCAAAGTGGCTCATTCTTCCTCTTTCATGTGGCACTCTCTTCATTCATGAGTCACATAGTGACTAAGCTTAAGTAACCAGCCATGCACACACTCACCTTGGTGGAGAAACCCCACCTAAGAGGGAAAACCTCTTAGGTTAAGAAAACGGCTGCTAGGTGGTGTATAGACCGACTGCTTAGATGCTATTGGGCCACTGCATTTTGATGACTAATTTGTGGTTTCCTTACATGGGGGGAAACGTTAAGATGTCTAGAAACCCCCTTTTTTTGAAAATCAGGATTTGGACATCATTAAGAACCTTAACCATCAAGATCTTTCCAACAGTGCATTTTCAGGCACCTACCAAGCAACTTGACAAAATGGGCTGAACTGGACCTTGTAACGTGCTGGCCTTCTTGCTTGCTTGACATGTTGTAAGCTAGACATCCTAAGTGAACTAACAAAAGAAGATTTACACAATTTGGATGTCGTTTAGTCTAAGAAATATAAAAACAAAACCGGGTACATTAGAGGGGTGTAACCCGGGTACCATCACTTTGCCGGCTTGCAAAACGGAGCTTGTTTCTTGGACTTGGATGCTTGAAACTGAATTACCTGGACTTGGGGGAATTATTTGGGACATGTCTGACTGATTTACATCAGTAGAGTATTGGCACTGAGCAAAATGAGATTAATAGAGGAATTTGTATGAAAGCAATCCAGTAGTAACCCACAACCATATTGACGGGAGTATGCATCAGTGGAGCAAAATGATATGTCTCTAAGCAATAAATTTCACCAAATCTCAAGTAATATTGAGATGGCTGAGGAGATGCACGAGAATCAAGTCATGAATAGAGACAAAGTAAGAATCAGTGAAATCTCTAGTTGCAGCTCTATTAGGATTTTGATGGGGATAACATAAAATGTGAATCTACATGGACGTCTATGTCACGCATTGAGGATGATGGCGACGCCGAATCTACCATATCTGTAACCTACACTTCAATCAATAGGCCTAGGGCGATAGGTATTATCTTCCAGCTTTCAAGAGAAACTGCAAATAGGAGACCACTGAGCTTTCGTAAGCTGTCTCAAGTAGCTTATGGAAAAATAAAGCAAGGAAAAAAGATTGAATTTTTTGATCAATATTCAATGGCATATATGGCTATTATTGTGCGTCATACTGACTTGCCAAGTCAAAAAGACATCATGAATGAAGACATGCAGGATGATGCGGAATACACAAATAATGTCGTCCAATTTATAGCAAAACTTCACGATGGACACTGAAGGTGAAGCATACAAGAGTCAAGAAAATGTAACCACGGAAGAAAGGAGCACCGTGCCGAGCCCAATGGATTCAACAATCGTTGACACAAGGTAACTAAATCTTTAAATCTTAATTCAGTTGTTTGGTGCAGGGAGGACAACAGGAACGGAAAGAGACTTAAACAATGAGTACGGACCACTTGAAATCACCTGGACCAAAACACGACCACTAAAACAGCATGCAACAAGAGGAAGTTCAAAATATCTTGGAAGGTAAGTTAGTTATCAAGAAGTGCGTGCAATGCCAAGGTAATAATGAGGGGGTTTGTTGTAGGATTTGTATGGATTCTACATCCATAAATGCAGGTGAGAATCCTTTTGCACATTAACACCCTATCTCTTTTATGATGCTTATAATGCTTGCTTTATCTTACAGACCCCCAAAAAAAAAAAAAAAAAAAAAAGGAGAGAGAGAGAGAGCATGCAATTTCATAACGCAGCTACCCATAACCCATCTCGTATGCATAAATTTTCGGGTTTTCATCTGTTTTTAAGAACGGATGAGTGGATATCCATTGTGCACATCAGCACCTTCAGAAGCAGGAAAGTTGCTTTAGGTTAACTTTAGATAGACCGATTTCAAGACAATCTCAACCAAACGAGAGGAAACAGGACAAGAAAGTTGTTTTCCTCTCACTTCTACAACAGTGGTTCAGGCTTCCAAATACAGGAAGAGCACCACATCAGAGGCTACATTTAACATTCAACCAGAAACCAAGGATTAATCTTGAATTTCCTTACAAAAAAATTTGAATCTGTAAAGTCTACACTGATCTGAATTGACTGAGCAGTGAGCCTTCTTCCTCTTACACCTAACACTTATGCTTTCTTAGCTGCAGGCACATGTAGACTTTGCTGAATAACAAAAGGATGTTGACCTAATGACATCCATAAAACTAGTGCTATTAAGCAGAAACATGAACTTACATTAGCTCCCACAACAAATTGGGTTTACTTGAGGAAGGTACAGCCAAAGAACAAGAAAAGAAACACTCCTAATGAGGTAAGTAGTTCAAGACTCCAAGTCGCGGGTAAAATAGCTGCAGGTATCAGTGGACCGACGCAAGAACCGAACACCCAACCAACCACAAGGGATCCGAGTCTGTCACAAAATAGAGCGTCACAAAAGCAAAACATGTGAAGTTGCACGAGCAAAAGTGGTAAAAATAAGGGTTTATCTTACCCAATAATAGCAGCCCTTCCTAGGCTCTTTGATTTGTCGTATAGGAAGTATATGCATGCTCCCAAAGAGACAGCAACCTGCATCATTTAGGTTTCAAACAATTAGGACACCTGTTTTGCCCATTTTCATAAATAGTACCCAGTTTCCACTTTCCAATGACTACAAGAGTTGCTATCAAATGTAATCCTCGGCCATGCATGAGACAAAGGGCTAAAATTTTCAATAGGGCAACAATAAGAAGGATACCCTGTATATATAGCCATATAGGCTGTTGGATTCATCTAACAGGTCAGTCTCACAACATTCCATAATAGAGGAAGATGTTGCCAACTATTCTATCATATCTAATGGCTAAGTCCACACCTAACAACACGGTTTAAAGAAAAAGACCTAATATAAATTGTGTACATGAAAATGAAAAAAATCAACCCGCCCTAACCCCATGCCATAATAATCATTATTCTTATTGCCACCAAACAATGAATCATGATTCGGATTTCAAATCCCACACTCTGATAGCTAAACCTTTGGCGTTTAGAGTCTTCCTCATTCTCTGCCGCCCTTCCTCTACTGAATCAGCCTCCTAAAAACAATGAACCATGATTCAAATTCCAAATCCCACGGGCTGATAGCTAAGCTTTCAGCATTTGGAGTCTTCCTGATCCTCTGCCACCCTTACTCCACTGAATCATACTACTACCTTCAGTTGAAAATCCCCTTGAACTTTCAGGACCAAGAATGACAGTTGACAGAGATTGGCATACAAAGGATGAGGATGCAGAGTAATGGAACAGAGCATGAAGCAGGGACCATGGGTTGGGCTTTTTCTTTTTTGGGGGGGGGGGGGGGGGAGCAAGAATCACCTAAGCTCCTAGTAATGGGGTGTTTATGTTGTCTAGTCTTGATACGTGCCCATCAAATTGGCTGTTGGTTTTAAACACTGGGAGGTCATGTACTTTTGTAATAAGCATTTTTCCCTGGGCGCTGACAAAGCAATCAAAAAGAGGACACCAAGAAATGACTTGTTCATGCTAAGGGTTGATTTCCTACATTGACCAAAACCTTTCACAGAACATCCATTTGTCCAGAGAACGAAAGCATATAAATTGGTTAGGCAACGACTAAAGGGAACTTCAAAATGCCTGTGCATAAGAATGCCCATGCAATGACTACCACTTTTCATATTTCTTTAGCCCCCTCCCAGACAAATCATCTTGCAATTTTGAGCAATAGTCTTGGTTCTTAATTAATGGTGAGGTATTATTTGCCTAGTGAAAACAAAAGCTACACAATTACAAGCACAAAGCTGCAGTCCATCTGATGACCAGGACCTTGCAATAGCCAGGATTTGTAGTATGTCATGATTGCATCAATCTCGATCCTGCAAGCTACCCTCTATGGTTGCCCTTACCCACATAAATGCAACATTTAGTCTTCTTCCAAGTTAAGACCAAATAGATGCAAACCAAGGAAATAATTTCGTAGTGAGTCCATTTGATGCGCTCAAGTTTACTCAAATGTTCCTTACGCTCAGCTACTTCGAACAAAAACCACTGGTTCAGAAGTTAAACTTCTCCTGGAATCTAAACCAGGGACAAATTAGTAACATTAATCATACCTTTTCATCTATCTTTTCCCAGGCTTGGACCTGTGAATGTCTAGGACAGAGACCAGAAGATCCTTTCAACTAATCAATTCGACCTCCTATGTAAATATTAACTTTATTTTGTGATGCACATAGGTTTAACTCCCTAAGATCATGTAAGGATTGCGGAAGACCAAAGGTTTCATATAACATAAACAAGACTCTTGCTTTTTCCCCACTCTAACAGGACCCATACGGATTACCAATGACAGATACGATGGCAGCGAGCGTTATCTTGACGTCGTTTCTTTCATATATTCCAAAATTTGAGGAACCATATCAATCAGCTACCAAATTGCCATCAGAAGAGCCGGAGTTTAATTGTTATCATTATACGAACAAAATGGCGCCTAAGAATGGAGGTTACTAAACAACCTAGGTCCCCCACTTGTGCTGGAGATTGAGATGGCATTGGCAAGTGAAAGTGGGCCCAGCTCCAGTGTTAACTCTCTCGGGAGGAGACTTGTAATTGAATATTAAATTTACCAAAACCATCTTTGAGGAAGGTTTACCCCCTCTGAGTTCCTAATAATTTAAGGCACCTAATTTCTCAGTGAGAGACACAAGAGTAATCAGAAACCACTTAACCGCTTTCAGCAAGATCTGGGTTATAACTTATAAGGAAGAAAACACAAGAGTTACATTATTCAAATTTCACAGTACACGGTCACATTCTATCTGATTGGTAGATGCTTCTTGATTAATGCAGCTCAATTCATTATGTCAAAACTTCAGCAAGATATGGGTTACAAGGAAGAAAATCAACAACAGAACAAAAGCATATTTTTAGACATACCTGAAAAGCTGGTCCGGTCTCTGCAGAATTCATTATACTCCAGCCAGCCAAGAAAGCAAACAGAAATAATCTTCTAAGAACAATGACGTTTGCTGGAAGCTCCACAAAATTGAGCAAATTCTTCACCCAAGAGGGAGATTCCTCAACTTTCTGCTTCAACTTTGATTTCAGGTTGATCTTTGCTTTCTTTCTCTCCTGAAAGCTTTTCATAAGTAGTTTCTCAAAAGCAGCTTCGATTGCCTCCACACTTTGCTCGTCTCCAGCATATTGCTGTGCGAGAAAATTCCGAGAACTCCAGACTTCTTCCTCCGAGGCATAAGGACTTACACCAAGACGCTTGTAAGGATCCCAAACATTTTTCCTCGGGAACTTAGGGGGCTTCCCTGGAGATGTAGTAACCCATTATTGGAATAAGTCACCAAACAAAAAAATCTACAGAATAGGAGCTTCCCACAACATCACATTAACACACCCATTCTCCTTGGGAACTTAGGGAGCTTCCCTAGAGATTTAGTAACCCCATTATCAGAATAAGTCATCAAACAAAGAATTCAACAGAGTAGGAAGTTCCCAAACATCAAATTAACACACCCATCCACTTGACAGCAAAAGAAGCATGTTTTTCAGGTTGTTGCATTGTTACAAAACAGGCTAAGCATAAATCCACCTATATCAAATCTGACCACTGCACAACTTGGTACTTTTTAGTTCTAAGCTATTCTTACGCATTCCCAAACGTTTCCACTGACATTCCCAAGCGAGAAATAGCAAAATGCATCAAAACATACATTTTGCCAATGAACAGAAAAGCATCACTGCCTTCCGTGACACCAGCTGGTTCATATCGAGACAACGAACTTTAGACATTAAACCAGAACCCAAGCACATGCACGACACAGAAAATTCAATCTTCGAAACCCATAAATCAAATTGGACCATAATTCATAAAGAGAAAGCTACCTCCATAAGGTGTATCCACTGCACATTTAGGGCTTCTGAAATTGAATCCAACCGACGTGAAATTCTTCCTGTTCTGCCGCAAAGAACTGAAAATGCAAAACGCAAAAAATTGTCAAATAAAAGAGATTCCAGAAATAGCTGGGACAAAGTATATGTGTAGATAAGGAATTGAGGATAATTACAGTTTGAAGCCCAGGAAGGGAGCGGACAAATTAGGGTTTGCGAGCAAAGCGGCAACCATGCTTGATTGAAGAAATTGTGAACAAACAAAGCTGCTTGAGAGCCGGATTCAATTGCGTAGAACCATTGAAGGCTTCTTCTCTTCGCAGAACTCACAGCTTCAGAGAGAGAGAGAGAGAGAGAGAGAGAGAGCTGCTCAGCGCCTCAATCCTTTGTTTAGGGACCAGATTTGGCCGGTGCGGGGCGGGTCGGGAGGAGAAGGTCGGTTTCAGAGACCCGTTTACAAATCGGATGGTCCATTCTAATTTATCTTTTCTGTTTCTATCCACACACAAAAAGAAAAAAAAAAAAAAAAGCTCTTCTATCGGTGAAAAATTTAGTTCATATCACTTTGAATATATAATATTTTTTTTTGGCCATGAATTCTCCATTTTACTGGGATCGAGCTGCTGTTAACCTAACAAGTAGTAGAACTCTCCCATTGCAGATTTTCTTCATTCACAAGGTTCGAACCCGAGACTTTATTTAAAGAAAACAAGTGTCAAACCACTTGAATCAACCTGTGTTGGTTTGAGTATATAATATCCTCATCAATTAAAGGCAACTTCATATTTTTAGGTATTAATTAGCTTAATTGACAAAGTTTTCAAAAATTATTATTGAAGACCTATGTGTTAAGCATCATAAAAACTGTAAGATTTGTCTTGACGGTGACTTCTTTGATGAATTACCCAAAAAAACTATAGTAGTAGAGAGTCATGTACTTCCGATAAAAATAAGAAGATTAGCATAAAAAATAGAAGACATTAGGTAATTTTAAAGAAGGATGTATAATGCTGAAATGCACATGTTTATATAATAGAGATTGAATTTAATGGTGAATAATTCACACAATAATACTCTCAGGATTGCCCATCGAGTAAAATGGTTTAAAGTTATGAAAAGTTACCTTCATATTTGACTTTGCTTGTTTACCAGTTGACCACCACTTAAAATATTCATGAAATGACGATTTGGTCCCTGTTGTATTCAATGACAATGATAATGAATCTGCACCTTATAAACCTCTGTTCACAGATCACAAGCATTTTGGGGGGTGGGGGAGGGGGGGGGGGGGTTGGTTATGTTTAATAAAGGTAATTACAGTGTTGACGAGTCAGTTGAACTGCTAGTAAAGTCTTCGGAAATTATTGCCTCACTGGTCTAAGACTTCGATTCAAAATTCTGCTGCGGATATTATGATCAATGGATCATCACACGAAAAGCATACTTTTAACACAAATTTTATTGGATAAATGAAAATCATGGGGCAAAACCTGTTGCCCAATGCCCATGTCAAAAATTATGAACTACAATTGCTTGAACATCATTACCTAGACATGGCTGCACAACCTGAGGATTGTAGTACAAAAGGGACAGAGACAAAGAGAGAGCGAACTTCAGAAGTCCGTTTGGTAGTTGTCAGGCTTATACCACAAGGAGAAGTCAATCCCTTTCTCTTTTAGCGTCTCAGTTGCTGGACCAATCTTTTCCAAAAGCTGCATAAATACAAACACCCAAACATATAACCAGGTGGGCTCTGGCAGCAAATTTTAAATAAATTTGAACGGTGGCAATTGGTGCAGAATTTTCGCCTTGTCTGTGTCATATATGTCAGTAAAATGAGAATCTTAGGTTGGATTATGAACAGCAGTCTGATTATGATGAATGCCCTCGAGCAAACAATGGAGATCTACCGATGGATTGAATTTGCTTCACATTGAAGTAGTCATGGCTAGGGTGCTGGGCAGGGTAGGGCTGAGACACAGTCCGTTTTGTCTGGTCACATGAATGAATCAGCTGAGACTGTTTCATGAGGCTATGATCAGCTAAACTAGAGTTGTTCCTGAGCAGTCTATTGAACTAAATCAAGCTTCAGACCACGAACCCACCAAAACTAGCTCATACTGTTTAATTTAGTGGCTTATGCCCCTCCTGGGTTTACTCTAGGCTAAACCAAGCACGCCCAAACTGCAAATTCCTTCACCAAGCATTTAGCGCACAGAGTTTCTAACCTTTGAATGTAGCACGCCATTGGAAACTAAAACTGATCGATCAAACACACAGAATTTTCCTCCATCCATGCGTGTAACAGCTCCACCAGCCTCTTCAACCATCTGTATGAATAGACATGAGCAAAATCAAGAGAGAAAACCACATGCTCCTCAGTCCCCAGAACACTGAAAGAAGGTATCCATGCACTAGGGTACATATTTAAGCTAATATGTAGCAAAATTCCCATGAACAAAAAAATCACATGGATTATAAGTTATAACTAAGAAACTGATGCATAATTTACAGAATCATTTTTGTGTAGCCATTTAAAAGATTTTGGTAAGCAAACGCTTGAACATTTGAAGGCCAAAAGGTCAAAAGCTAGCAAGCACAGAAGGCCGAGAAGCACGTATAATCAGAACATTAACTGAGTACTTTTTGGGGGAAAGGCATCTAAATCAGGGTAACATCGCGATTCAGAAAATAAGGGACATTAGCTGTTAGCAATTCGGGTAGATGAACAAACAAACAGTAACATGGTAAAGCCACTCAAGTTAGTAGATGTAAGACTACATAAAAGAAATACATATAATTTATGTAGCAGATGCTATAACATGTTATTTCGTGGAAAGGCAGGGATAATTTTCGAAGGAAATTCCAACTTCAAAGCAATTTTCGTTAGCCTGGCCATTTTCAGTTCAGCACTGGTCAACTTTTGGTTCCTCTAAACTTCACGTCCGTTGTTGATTAGTGCAACAAATGTCTTGCAAATAAAAGGAACTTTGGCGAACGATGTCAAGTCGGGATCAACTTTGTAAGGGTCAATTTAGGTTTAGGGCAAGATCAGGTAGTCCTCTCAGGTTGGATATGGTTCTCGGTCATTCATCTCTGATCCCTGGGCATTAGTCAGCTTTGACAAGTCTAGTTAATTTGTGCCTAGCTAGCTGCAGGGAAAAGGCATTATACCACCCCAGGGCTGACGTGTCACCTGGAGACTCAACCCATTAGTCTGCAAGAAGTGCCAGATAAAGAATGATACAAACTTAAGGGAAGCACTTATGCAATCTCACCAAAAGATCAAATGAAACAACATTACACTTCATAATTATTGACTTATAGTGCCAGACATTTATTTAGAAACAGTCAAAAGCAAAGAAAATTTTGAATAACAGCAAATTACCAGAACACCAGCTGCCATATCCCAAGGCTTTAAGCGGTATTCCCAGTACGCATCAGCAACTCCTAAAGCCACATGACACATGTCGACAGCTGCAGCACCAAGCCTCCTCACACCCTACCCAATAAAGAGAGGAACCTCATGTCAACTTTTTTTTTTTTGGGTTTTTTTGGGGGGGGGGGGGGGGGGGGGGTAAGGATCCCACCCGAATGGGCCCTTAGCAGAGCAGCCAAGCAGGGCTAGCAGGTTCCCCCCCCCCCCCCCCCCCCCCCCGATGCGCAAGTCATAGCCCTACAAGACCTAGGCCCAAAGGCCAAGTTGAGGCTGCCCAAAATCCCAAAGGGAATATGAGGCTCCTTGGGTTTAAATCTTGGAGGAAGAACTCCCAACCTTAATACTAGTTGAGCTGTAGCGCCATCGGTGAGGAATATGTCATATCTCAAAAGTATCCACACCATATATGGAGTACCTCTTAATCAATACGAAAAGAATTGAGCTTTATACCCGGCTGGCATCAGTGAAGTGCTTGAACAACTCCATATTTGTAGTCCACGCATCATCATGTTCATAGCCAAACCCTGTTACCAGAAGAGACCTCTCCACCTGAATAAGTATGACCAATCAACATCCAATTTAGACTTTTGAAAGAAATAACGCATTTAGCAATGCTAATATGTCCCTAAGCATCAGCCATTAAAAAATGCTTCCACAAGTACCAATAAGAAGCCATAGAAAATATTTTGCATATTGTTCTCTTATTTTTTCACCATCAGATTCATGCTCAAGCCATTAAAATGTGTGAAACGTAGCCAGAAGTGCAATACGGCCTTAAGCTATCAGTTTTGCAGTATAATCCACATGTTCTACAAGGATAATAGATTTTCAAGGCGCCAGCCATCCTCCTAGATAAGTGTCTGACATAAATTCGATTATATATCAACACTTACCGTATCATTTGCACTAACTTGAATTGGTTGTCCATTGCAAAATGCTCCCCCACCTAACACAGAAAGCACAGGTATAGTAGACATGTAAAGGGTGGGAGAAAAGAAATGCACTGAGCAAGGTTGCTCACCAGAAGTTGCTGTAAATGTGCGAGTATTCCAACACATAGGTCCGCCAACAAATTCCACCTAAAGGTAAATAGAAATCCATAATCAACTATTTTGTTGCAATAGTAAAACTTATAGATGTTAAAACAATGTCTCCTCATCAGTTCAATTACTCAACATTTAAATCAGTATATATCTTATTGTTGCTCTACCAAAAGCAGAATCAGAGATTCAAAACCATCTCAGACAAGTCCATCTCCCGAGGCAGATGTCTGAGTTAAAGCATATGCATTCATCAGTCAATACGCTGATACAGCTCTCTCCTCCCACCCCCATTGGCACCCCACAAAATACAAAAAGATTCAAATTTACCCCAAAACAAACCTAGAAGGAAAAGTGTAAAAAGCAAGAGGGAGAAAAAGTTGTGCAAGTTCTTAGTGTACATCTATCATGCAGGTGTCAAGAACCCAGATATGACATCTCTAATCATGATGGACTTTCAAAAATTAAATCATTTACCACAGCACCGGCAGCTGGTCTTCCTCGGAAGAGAACTCCCACAGAGATTGCAAAGGAAGGATATCCATGAGCAAAGTTTGTGGTCCCATCTGCACAAGATACGTGACTGGTGTAAGTAAGCGAGACAAAAAGCTAATTGGACTCCCCTACACCAGCTCCACTGGGATGTGCACTGAGTGATTGGTATTTTCTACATCAAAAAGATGACTGAAGTGGCAAAGTTAGTTCAATCAGGCTGCCGATTTTATCAATAATTGAAGAAAAGACAAAAGTTACAGCATTTAGGATGATCAAAGTAGAGGTGCCAAACAAGGGCACATAAGATAAGCTTCCACATGAATACTCTTGAATTACTAGCAGTATATGGCCTTCCACATGATCAAAGTAGAGATGCCTAAACAAGGGCACATAAGGGAAACTTTCACATGAATAGTCTTGAGTTACTAGCAGTATATGGCCTTCAATGGAATAGGTTGAAAGTTGTTCAACCTGAAATTGCTACATTTTTATACCCTTTATTATCTAATAATTGCTCGAAATAAATTATTAAATTAGAATTTTAATATTATTTTATTTGTTTTGCAGGAATTTAGAATTTCGGAAAAATGGAAAAAAGCTCATATGATGGACATTAGTTCAGATGGAGAAATAAAGAAGATGAAAGATGACGGGCCCAGCAGCGTGCAAGCCCAGCAGACCCCTTTTTCTTTCCTAGCACCGGCCCAACCCCCTTCTCCCTCTCTCTCTCTCTTTCACTTAATTGGTCACGTGCCAGGCACGGGACACAGCAGCCCCCCTTTTGGCCTTCTTCTTCTTCTTCGTTCCTTCCCAGCTCCACGAACAGGGCCATAAACAGAACTCTTCGGCTTCCCCATAACCGGCCATGGCTATCTTCCTATCTCCTCTCATTCAATTGTCTGTTACACTCTTTCTATCTCCTCCATCATTATCCATCATAATCACCATCTTCAAAAATGGAGGGACCAAGGGGTGGCTCAAATGGAGGTTACAAAAGTTGAATGGCAGAGCAACCGGCAAGAGGTAGCGTGTGGAGAGTAGAGAGTAGAGAGTACATGGGCAGAGTTTATTTTCATGCTTTTGTTTATTTTTCGTTCTCTTTTTACAATTCTAGATCCGTTCTTAGCAATTGAAAATTGGTGTAATTAGCCTAAGTTTGATTCAAAACGAACGAGAACTCTAATTTTGGAGGTGAATTTGCGAGTTGTTCGGTTCAAATTCGTGCATTGGAAGCTAGCTCTTACAACTCTGGTGCTCTGTTTCATGTCCCTCTGTTTGTTTCATGTTCCTCTATTTGATGTTCAAAACGAAAGAGAACCCGTGCTCGGAGATTTACGTTGATGCAATAATTGCAACCAAGTGTTGGTGGCCTGAATTATTCGCAATTTGTTACTTTCGTTTTCTTGTGGCGGCCTCCATTGCGAGCTAGCATACTTCTCTCAGGATCGTCAATTAATTTGGTCTATAAATTTATTGTAAGTTGGTTGATTTTAGCATCTAATTTCAATTTATGTTAGAATTTTTGGTAACCTAATTTTATAACTCATTCCTGAGGATCGATACTTTCAAGTATTACAACGTTAACCGTACGCTTGCTGAAAAATCGCAACAAATTTTTGGCGCCGTTGCCGGGGATGAGTTGTGGAATTAGGTTGCCTTGAGTCGTAGTTTAATTTTTAGAGTCGTTCGAGTCGTTTTTGTTTTAATTTTAGAGTGGTGATTTTTAGTTTAGTTGAGTCGTTAATTTAGTTTAGAATTTAGTTAGTATTTTGATCTTTGATTTTGTCGAGATTAGTTTTATTTTTAGAGTTTATTGTTGCTGAAAAAACAGTACTAATTAGTTTGGTTTTTGTGCAGCAAAAAAAAAAAAAATAAAGCAGAACTGATCCGGAGAAAAAAAATTCCGTGCAGATTTTTCCTTAAATTCAACATTCTGTTCGAATTTTCTGGGGAAATTCTGGTGTGATTTTTGCTGTTTTAATATTTTTCCTAGATTCAGCATAATTTTTAGAGTGTGTGTGAATTTTTCTGGAATTTTTGGAACTGTCATGATTTTTCTGTGAATTTTAGAATTAATATTCTGTTTGCATTTTTCTGCACTAATCAGGGACAGAAAAATTCGAGAAAAATTATATTTATGTCCTTTGTGATTGTGTGGATTTTGCTGTATATTTAGTTTTAATTTTAGGAGTCTTAATTTTTGTTTTAATTTTATTCTTAGAATTAGGATGTTTAGGTGTAGTTTTATTTCTTATTTTCTTTGTGTTTGTGCTTTTGATTTCTGTTTTATTTTCTGTTTTAATAGTGTTTTTTGTTTTATCATCCATTTTGATGTTTTGTGATTAAATAAAAAAATAATTAAAAAAATCAAAAATCAAAAAGTCAAAAAAAAAAATTAAAAAAAAAAAACTGAACCTTTGGTGAGAGTGTGGGATTTATATGACTCGTTGGATTAGAAATCCTGAAAATCATAGACTTGTAAGAATTGAACCTGACCCTGACTTAGAACTCGAATCTGAACCCAAACTTGAATTAGAAGAAATGGCACAAGAAAGACCTTTGAGTGAGATTTTCTATCCTCCTAGGACCGCTTTGCCATCTTGCTTCACTATACCTGACCTTGGACCCAATGTGATCTTCGAATTAAGACCTCACTATACTCAAATGCTCCCTAAATTCACTGGTTTAGAGGATGCTTATTTGCTTTTGAGGGAATTCGAAGAAGTCTGTTCTATGATGCATTTTCCTAATACTCCCATTGATATTGTACGCATGAAATTAATTCCTTTTGCTTTGAAAGATTCTGCTAAACGTTGAATGTATGGCTTGGCTGCTAATTCTGTAACTTCTTGGAATGATTTTGTGAAATTGTTCTTAAGAAAATATTTTCCTAATGCCAAGACTGTTAAGCAAAGGAATGAGATTAATCAATTTGTGCAACTTGATAGGGAATCATTCTGGAAATATTTTGATAGGTTCAAAAATTTGTTAGCCCAGTGTCCCCATCATGGTCTAGATCAGGCACGTTTGTGCCATATTATTTATGAAGGACTTGACCAACAGACGAAGACCATGGCAGAATCTATGTGTCAGGGTGGCTTTCTTTCTAAGAGCGCCACAGATGCTTAGGAATTTCTAGAGGACTTAGCTGAGAAAACTATGCAGTGGGAAACCGCTCGGGATGACAGTTTAGGTTTGAGGATTGCTAGGGGTGGGTTACATTCTGTTTCTGATGTAAGTCACTTAGAGTCTAAGGTTGCTGCTTTGGAAAACATGTTGAAAGGATTGACTCCACCAATGACTCAGTTATCCCAGACTTCTTCAGTGTCTTGCTCTCATTGTCAGGCCTTAGATCATTCATTGAGTGCTTGTCCCCACTTTGCTTACCAGTTAGCAACTGGACAAGAGCAAGCGAGTATGGCCTTTCAGAGACCTAAGAACGACCCTTTCTCGCCTTTTTACAATCCAGGGTAGAGAAATCACCCTAACTTCTCTTGGAGTAATGGACCAAATGCTGCGATTCCTAACTCCCAGCCCGTCTCTCACCCTTCTAGTTCCTTTCAGAGACCGGTTTTTTCAGGTGTACCTAATACACCTAGACCTCCACCTCCTGTAGCTCAAGTTCAACCTCCTCCTGGTTACAGTGATATTGATAAAATGGAGAGGAGAATTAATAATAATGTGGAGAGAATGATTAATGCTAATATGGAAAGAATGATGAGAATGATGACTGAACAGTTTTTCCAGTTAGCATCATCTTTTAGGAAATCAGGTACTTTTCCAAGTCAGCCTGAGGTGAACCCTAAGAGTCACACCTGTGACTCTCTTCATCTTCTGGTAATCCTAGTGAGTCTGTGAGGAAAGTGAATGCAGTGATATCTCTCCGTTCTGATCGAGAGATTGATAACCAGGTTAGAAGTCCCAATGAGCCTACAGGTATCCTCACCAATTCTTTGAGAAATCTTCTTCTTCTTCTTCACCTCCAGAGACTGGCTCATCCAGTGAGTCAGGGGATGCTACTGATAGTATCCCCAATGATTATGATACTTCTCACCATTCTCCTGAGTCCTCATCTAAAAAAGATGAGCTTGAAAAGAAAGACACCTCTGAGTCAGTTGACCCTTCTCCTTCTAAGGGTCATTCTTCTTCTCCTTCTTCTTCTGAAAAAGTCCATAGGCCTTTGCCTCCTTTTCCCCATAGGCTTAAGAAGAAAGACCAAACCCATGTTGAGAAGATGAGAGAGACCTTCTCTCAAGTCAAGATCAACATTCCTTTGCTCGATGCTATTCAGCAGATGCCTCCATATGCTAGGTTTTTAAAGGATCTGTGCACAACTAAGAGAGCTACCAATGTCCCTAAGAAGGCTTTCTTAGCCTCTAGTGCGAGTTCTATTTTATCTCATCAGATCCCAGTGAAGTATAAAGACCCCGGTTGCCCTACTATTTCTATAGTTATAGAGGACTAGCTCATTCATAGAGCCTTACTTGATTTAGGGGCCAGTGTTAATTTGATTCCCTTCACTGAGTATGAGAGGCTAGGGTTGGGTGAGCTTAAGCCTACTAAGATGGTTATTCAGTTAGCTGATAGGTCGACCAGATTACCTAGGGCTATTGTTGAGGATGTGCTGATTCGAGCGGGTGAATTCATTTACCCTGTGGACTTTGTTGTGATTGAGACTGAGACGGTATCTAACTTTGCTAGCCAAATCCCCGTGATTCTAGGGCGTCCTTTCTTGGCCACTGCCAATACCCTTATTAATTGCAGGAATGGCATGATGAGACTGTCTTTTGGTAACATGACTTTAGAGTTAAATATTTTTAATCTGCAAAGGCAGCCCTCTGGTTTTGATGATATGGAGTTCTCTACTTTTCACTGGGTAGAAGATTCTATACTTGATGAAGCTTGTGATGATGTGTTTGGTGTTGAATATGAGTCCTTTCTTGTGAATGATGAGCCTGAGTATGATGCTTTTGAGTTTGATGACCTGTACTCTACTGCTGATTGTTTGATTGTTTGCTCACTGCTGCTTCTGAAACTGTTTCCCCTCCTACTCTTGAACTGAAACCCCTTCCTGATTATCTCAAGTATGCATTTCTAGACCCCAATGAATCTTTGCCTGTCATTATTGCTTCTAACCTAGACAGGGACCAAGAGATTAAGTTGATTGCCCTACTTAAAGAGAACAAGGAAGCTTTGGATTGGACCTTAGGGGATATTAAGGGCATTAGTCCTTCCATTGTGCAACATAGAATTCATCTAGAGGACCATGCTAAGCCCTACCGTGACCGTCAAAGGCGTTTGAACCCTACTCTTCAGGAAGTGGTTAGGAAAGAAGTGCTGAAGTGGTTGGACCATGGGATCATTTATCCAATTTCTGATAGTGAGTGGGTTAGCCCCGTTCAAGTTGTTCCTAAGAAGACCGGGATTACCGTGATTAGGAATGACAAGAACGAGTTAGTCCCTACTCGTGTGCAATCTGAGTGGCGTGTTTGCATAGATTATAGAAAATTGAATGCTGCCATTAGGAAAGACCACTTTTTCCTTCCTTTCTTGGACCAGATGTTAGAGAGTTTGACTGCACATTCCTTCTATTGCTTTTTAGATGGATACTCTGGCTACACCCAGGTCTCTATTACTCCTGAGGATCAGGAGAAGACTACTTTTACCTGTCCCTTTGGAACCTATGCCTTTAGACGTATGCCTTTTGGACTGTGCAATGCCCCTGCTACCTTCCAGCGTTGCATGATTTCTATTTTCTCGGATTTAGTTGAACACTGCTTGGAAATTTTCATGGATGACTTCTCTGTGTTTGGGTCTTCCTTTGATGACTATATCTAATCTGAGAAAAGTGTTGGAAAGGTGTAGGGAGAAAAATTTGACTTTGAATTGGGAGAAATGCCATTTTATGGTTAGAAAGGGAATAGTCTTAGGCCATGTTATTTCTAAAGATGGAATTGAGGTTGATAAGGTTAAGACTGATTTGATTGTTAATCTTCCCCCTCCCACCTGTGTGAAAGAAGTGAGATCTTTCCTTGGACATGCTGGCTTCTATCGTCGCTTCATTAAGGACTTTAGTAAGATTGCAAAACCCTTGTCTAACTTGCTAGCTAAAGATGTGCCTTTTCATTTTTCTGATGAATGTCTTGAGGTATTTTCTAAACTTAAGGAGGCCTTAACTTCTGCTCCTCTTCTTCATCCTCCCATCTGGGGAGAACCTTTTGAATTGATGTGTGACGCTTCTGATTTTGTTGTTGGGGTTGTTTTAGGACAGCGTGTTGATAAAAAGCCCCATGTGATTTATTATGCTAGTCACACTTTGAATGATGCCCAACTGAACTATACTGTGACTGAGAAAGAATTTTTGGCTGTGATATTTGGGTTTGAGAAGTTTAGACCTTATCTGATTGGGTCTCATGTGATTGTCTATACTGACCACTCTACCCTTAAGCATCTTCTTTCTAAGAAGGATGCTAAGCCTAGACTTGTTAGATGGATATTGCTGTTGCAAGAGTTTGATTGTGAAATCAGAGATAAGAAAGGTTCTGAAAACCTCGTAGCTGATCATTTGTCTAGGATTCTATCTGATAAAGAAAGTGAGTCCACTGTTTCTTAGTGCTTTCCTGATGAGCAATTGTATGTTGTCCACCCCGATCCTTGGTATGCTGATGTTGTTAACTATCTAGTTGCTGGTAGGATTCCTGAGAGTTGGACCAAGAATGATAGGGATAGGTTCTTCTACCTTGTGAAATTCTTTGTCTGGGATGATCCTTATTTGTTTAAGTACTGTTCTGACTAGATGCTTAGGAGATGTATTCCCGACCATGAGGTGAGAAGTGTCCTTTCTTTTTGTCATGACCAGGCATGTGGGGGGCATTTTAGTGGTAGGAAGACTGCAGCCAAAGTTCTTCAAAGTGGTTTTTACTGGCCTACTCTATTTAAGGATGCTTTTGAGTACTGTAAGAGTTGCCCTAGGTGCCAGCAGTTGAGTAGAATCAGCAGGCGCGATATGATGCCACTGAGTCCCATCATTGTGGTGCAAGTATTTGATGTGTGGGGTATAGACTTCATGAGACCATTTCCATCATCTTTTGGGAAGGAGTATATTTTGCTAGCTGTGGACTATGTGTCTAAATGGATTGAAGCCATCCCTTCTGGGACTAATAATGCTAAAGTTGTTGTAAATTTCTTAAGAGAGAACATCTTTGCTAGATTTGGCATGCCCCGTACTATTATTAGTGATCAGGGTACCCATTTCAATAATAGGTCTTTTGATGCCTTACTGAAGAGGTATTCCATTGTCCATAGACTTGCTACCCCCTATCATCCCCAAATCAGTGGTCAGGTTGAGGTGTTTAATCGACAGATTAAGCAGATTCTTGAAAAGACCGTGAGCCGGAATAGAAAGGATTGGGCTGATAAACTCGTAGATGCTCTTTGGGCCTATAGAACGGCTTTCAAAACTCCCTTAGGTATGTCACCTTATAGGGTTGTTTATGGTAAGCCTTGTCATCTCCTTGTGGAAATAGAACATAGAGCTTGGTGGGCCATTAAGAAACTGAACTATGACTTGACTGAGGCTGGTGAAGAGCGTAGACTGCAACTGAATGAACTTGATGAGATTAGAGCCGAGGCTT
Organism: Carnegiea gigantea; assembly: GCA_029747015.1. Taxonomy (NCBI): domain Eukaryota; kingdom Viridiplantae; phylum Streptophyta; class Magnoliopsida; order Caryophyllales; family Cactaceae; genus Carnegiea; species Carnegiea gigantea. The sequence continues at coordinate 636,187 of JAKOGI010000005.1, read as the reverse complement.
ATGAGAATGCTCGTTCTTATAAAGAAAGGGCAAAGTTGTTTCATGATAGGCTTATCCTTCGGAAAGAGTTTGCCCCTGGAATGAAAGTACTCTTGTATGACTTTAGGCTCCATTTGTTTCCCGGGAAATTAAAGTCCCGATGGACTGGTCCTTACATTGTCTCACGTATTTTTCCCTATGGTGCAGTCGAAATTCAGGACCCTAACAGTGGTGCTACTTTTAAGGTGAATGGCCAAAGATTGAAGCAATTTCTAGAGTTGCCTAGCAAGGAAGATGTGGAGTGTCTGATACTCCGCAAGCCGAATCTTGCTCAGTGATGTGTTGAGATAATAGCTCGGGTGTACCTAGCACCCGACCTGGTTTGCTAAGAACTTCTTTTCATCCCTTCTCTCTTTTACTCTTTTTCTCCTTTTCCCTTTTCTTTCCTTTTGTATAGTTGGTTCTTTTTGTCTTTCTTTTGTATATATATTGATTATTTGATTTTGAGTCGTGTCTTTGTGAGTCTTGTTTTTGTTTGTTTTCTTTTTCAGTTTTGTTTTTGTGGTTCTGTGTTTCTCTCCACTCCCAATGAGGACATTGTGAGATTTTGGTGTGGGGGTGGGGAACTTGAAAAAACACCAAAAAAAAAAAACACAAAAAAATTTTTGTTTTGGGGAAGCGTTATACTATTCTGATCAGCTTAAATGCCCTGTGTTCTGATTGTTAGCCTGTATATACGCATGATGTGCATGTTAGGTCTTTTGTCCTTGGTGTGTCATTCTTAACACTAATTCTAATCCCATCTGTTCATTATCGCTGTGTGATCCAATCCCTATTTCTTTCATCCTCACTATTTTAAGGTCTCAGTTTCCCATGATCGACTCTCCCACTTGTTTTAGACACAATTACTGTGAAAAAAAAGGAAAAAAAAACAAAAAGAAAAGGAAAAAAAAAGAAAATGAATGAAATTTGAAATGACAAGTAACCCTTTGAGGCATGCGCTACTGGATGTTATCCTTTGAGGCAATATTGCTACTGGAAAAGCTTGCTGCCAATATTTATAATTCAATAATGTAATTTGTGTCAGTCAAGTGGGATTGAGTTTGATTTTGGTAAATCTGAGCCTTAGGTTGACGAGACACATGCACACGAGCACAGGGAAGGATTCGAAGCTTTAGTGTATAAGTGGGATGAAAAGTTAGTGCTTTGATGTCATTCAGGGGGTACAGAACCTTGATGAGTACATTTTGTTTATGTGCAGGCTACTATCTTTGCTACAAAGGTGATTTAGTTGATTCAAATGTGTATATCTTTCTCCAATTTTGTACATATTATTTTTTTGCGAGGAAAAAAAAAGAAGAAAAACATTTTCGGTTTTCTGATTTATGTTTTCTTTTATAGAATTTGTGGGTAGATCTTCTGCAAACCCTCACGAGACCTTACTCGTCCACTAGGGGTAACCTAGGGGTTTAAAGGACTTGTTGCACATGCTAAGTGCAACCGTGATTCCTACGAAAGTGAGTTAGGATTTTTTTGTTTTGTCTTTCTAGGCTTTTTAGTTTATTTTACTCGAGGACGAGCAAAACTTAGGTGTAGGGGTATTTGTTCAACCTGAAATTGTTACATTTTTATACCTTTTATTATCTAATAATTGCTCGAAATAAATTATTAAATTAGAATTTAAATATTATTTTATTTGTTTTGTAGGAATTTAGAATTTCGGAAAAATGGAAAAAATAATGCTCATATGATGGACATTGGTTCAGATGGAGAAATAAAGAAGATGAAAGATGTCTGGCCCAGCAGCGTGCAAGCCCAGCAGACCCCTTTTTCTTTCCTAGCACCAGCCCAACCCCCTTCTCCCTCTCTCTCTCTTTCACTTAATTGGTCACGTGCCAGGCACGGGACACAGCAGCCCCCCCTTTTGGCCTTCTTCTTTGTTCCTTCCCAGCTCCACGAACAGGGCCATAAATAGAACTCTTCGGCTTCCCCATAACCGGCCATGGCTATTTTCCTATCTCCTCTCATTCAATTGTCTGTTACACTCTTTCTATCTCCTCCATCATTATCAATCATAATCACCATCTTCAAGACTACGGTTATGGAAAATGAAGGGACCAAGGGGTGGCTCAAATGGAGGTTACAAAAGTTGAATGGCAGAGCAACTGGCAAGAGGTAGCGTGTGGAGAGTAGAGAGTACATGGGCAGAGTTTATTTTCATGCTTTTGTTTATTTTTCGTTCTCTTTTTACAATTCTAGATCCGTTCTTAGCAATTGAAAATTGGTGTAATTAGCCTAAGTTTGATTCAAAACGAACGAGAACTCTAATTTTGGAGGTGAATTTGCGAGTTGTTCGGTTCAAATTCGTGCATTGGAAGCTAGCTCTTACAACTCTGGTGCTCTGTTTCATGTCCCTCTGTTTGTTTCATGTTCCTCTATTTGATGTTCAAAACGAAAGAGAACCCGTGCTTCGGAGATTTACGTTGATGCAATAATTGCAACCAAGTGTTGGTGGCCTGAATTATTCGCAATTTGGTACTTTCGTTTTCTTGTAGTGGCCTCCATTGCGAGCTAGCATACTTCTCCCAGGATCGTCAATTAATTTGGTCTATAAATTTATTGTAAGTTGGTTGCTTTTAGCATCTAATTTCAATTTATGTTAGAATTTTTGGTAACCTAATTTTATAACTCATTCCTGAGGATCGACACTTTCAAGTATTACAACGTTAACCGTACACTTGCGGAAAAATCACAACAAAAGTCAAAGCTGGCAAACTTACAGTTCATGCTTGCTTTCGGGAATTCATTGGTCAATTGTCATACATACTGTTTCTCTTGGTTAGTACAAAGTGAGAGACAAGCAGTAGGTTCCTCGGAAAAGACTTAAGGTGCGGACTTTCCTTTTTTCTATTACACGCCCTTGCTCTATGTTGTTTATAATGCTCCTATCTTTTGCCTTCTACTTTTTTTTGGACCGATAAATTTACACACACACAACCTAGAGAGAATCGAACCTTGGTCTCTCTTGTAGAAATGAAGCACCCTACCACTAGGCCACCCCGCCCCAAGGGGCTATCTTTTGCCTTTTACTTTAGTGAAGGCAACTTGTAAAGCCCTGGCCTTAGCCGCATGTAGTTACAGAAACTCCTTTGTGGATTAGCAACTAGCCCCATAAAGCACATCAAGCCTCTCCAATAAGCTTTGTCTTTATATGCTCCCTCAAAAACTTTCGAAAGGTCAAACATCCAAAGAGTCCTCCAAGGCAAGCATGATTGACTATTAAGATCTGACATGGGCTCTCTACCAGGCATATCTTCATGATTTGAGTATTGCATCGAATCCTCCAAACCTCTCTTGGGTGATCCCTAGGATCTTATATACACTCCCAATTGAAGGACACAACATCATTATTGCGCCAAGGAAACTGACTGACCAATGCACTAATCTCACCACTGATCCAGTCCAACAATCCTCCCCTGCCAAGTAACTGCTCAGGCTCTTTTATCCCCATAGGTGGCTCATCAACGGCTGCTCTGATACAAATGTAATCCCTTGGCCATCTTTCCAACTATAGGCAGTTACTTAGAAATGCTTTAGAGATTGATAAATAGCCCCACAAATACTATAAGCTTTTACAACATGTTTTGTCCTCAACCAAAAATTTTACATAAGCTTCTCAAATGATCATCCATCCTTGCTCCTAAGTCCTACCCAAGCATATTTATTTATCAATTTCCCCAACCAACTCTTCATGATAATAGAATTCACAGTACCAAGTTTACCCTATTGCCTCATTAGAAGCAATTTTTCAACACTCAAGATGTCCAATGAATCATGAATGCTCTGCCACAACAGTATGACTTCTGTTTTATGGTAAGGCCAAATACAATAGACAGTACACATACAAGGAAAGTAAACATATATGGATATATTACAGAAGACTTATAATGGGTAACTTCGCTCGCTACCCCGCAGGATCTTCCTTCTTCCCAGACAACCATGAGTTCTTACAACATCCCTCGGGACTTCAACAAAGTACTACAGATCAAACGGAGGTCAATGGTTAGAAAGCTAGAAAATAAGAAATTACAGCCTAAACCCCACGTTTGTCTCAAGTCTCAATCAGCTTCATTAAGTTCTCATTCTTCCTTGGCTGAAAACTGCATTGTCGCCATAACCACCTAAATAGATTGCATCTATGAGCTAAGCTAAAGCCAGCCCCATATAACTTCCATCATCAAACAATTCACTGATTATGCTTGGATTTTCAAGGAAATTTTGACCAATTTGACAGATGGCATGCAGTTTTCGAAGGACGGTTCCCTCACAAGCTCATTTGGAGATCTTTGGCCTCTTTAAAAGTTTCTTTTTTTGTTTGGGAGGCATCACACTGGGAAATTTTAACCAGTGATAATTTGCAAAAGAGGGGGTAGGATCTTGGTGAATAGATGTTCTATGTGCAAGGGGGAGTGGAATCAGTGGATCACTTGTTGCTTCATTACCAGCTTGCTAGGGCACTCTGGGAGCTTGCCTTCAGTTGCTTAGGCATGTGTTGGCCTCTTCTAACTCCATCATGAACCATCTTTTGTCTTGGGAGAGCTATTTTAGTAGGAAAGCTAAAAAGAATAAGGCTCCAGCTTTTCCTCATGTGATTTTTTGGGGTATTTGGAGGGAAAGAAACCGAAAGGTCTTTGAGGAGAAGAAACTTCTCTTCAGCACTTAAAAGACAATTTCATCAAGACTCTTTACTTTGGGATAAGGGGAATTTTTGCTCCTCATCTTTTGATGTGGTCGACTTTGTGGATAGCTTGCATATTGGTTGCATATAATCTTTTGTAGGATGCTTTCCTAGCATCCATTCATTGATTTTTTTATTTAATATACATATTTTTCCTTGTCAAAAAAAAGTGCAATGAATAATATAATATTTTTAAGCAGCTTTTCCTGTTTTTCTTTTTGTTGGGGGGGGGGGGGGGGGGTTCTAGAGGACATCAGTTCAGTGCATCAAATGTCATCAGCTTTGAAGCATATATGCAAGAAGGGGGAAACAACCTAAAGGATCAATGCACCAAAGGTAATCAGAAGATGTATCTCCAATAATTCCTCCCTCTTCCCCGAGAATAAGGTGGTCATTGAAGTTTTTCCTCACAACTTCCAAGATAGCAGCCTCACTCATTTTGTCTGTTCTGCACAGAAGATCGGATTGCAATAAATTGTTTGCCCTTGAAACTGCCAATAGAAAAGACCAGATACGATATGGAATAAATTAACACATCCTGAGGTAGACAAAAGTAGTGTAGTTAATTGCATGTACGCGGCTGAATGGCCTGGAACAGTGGATGAAAATGAATTTAAAAGATCAGACACATCTACTACAAGGAAACTGAGCACAACTATGACTAAGGAGTGCACAGGTAACATGACAGTTTCGTATTAGCAAAAAAGGCACTAGTGATAAAGTGACAAATGGAGAGGTCCTTATACACGATAAGAATATTCAAAGAATTCAATTAACAGCAAATATCTAAATCAGCTAGAAGAAAGCAGTGATTAGGAAACCATTACTCTGTCACCAGGTCGGTCAGTCCTTTATAGGAAATTTTCCGAGGTTTGTTGACAGCATCCATGACAACCTGTGAAATAAAGGAGTTGAGATCTAAAAGACCATCAGCCAAGGATCTTCAATATTGTTATGAATAACAAGTAAACGTGGATGACTATATGGGAGAAACAAAGAATAGGTACCAGATACAACTTTCTATGTACACATTACCTACATGCATGTGGAACATACGAGTTGAGTACTGCATTCCGATCAAGCATATGCAACTCAGAGTCCCTGGACAACTAATAAAAGAACTAGGGCCAACAACTCACAAGATTTGGAGGTTGTCAGCATGTGTATGGTTGTTGCCTTTGGGTATTTCGATAATTTTTGGGACAGACAGGCTAATGTCAGGGCTGTGTCTATTCTCCTTTTCTTACACTACATAGGGTGAGTCTTTCTTCTTAGAGGAAAATGCAAGAGCAATATATTCAACTACGCCTTTGTTTTCTCCTGGCGCTTCTCACCTAGGGACAGGACTTGTGATACCGTTAACCCCATTTTCCGACAGCCACATCCTCCACGTCCACATGGAAGAAGGTATTCTTTACGCGGTTGTTAGATTACTTAGATACCATCTCATCACCAGGACGCACAGTGAAGGAGTGTTAGAACCAGCTTTCCAATGGCTCATCTGATTGAAGCAGCTTGATTCGCTAGACACTCCTTGAAACCTCTTGGTTTAGTCTAGACTAATTGACAAAAGTGCCCGACATTTTACTATGGCCTAAATAGAATTTCAACGAAGCTCAAAGAGTCACTCTTTGGCACATTTTTCGTCTTTGTGTCATAATAGCTGCAATCAAATGCCTCACTAGGTTGTCCTATGCTTCCTTTTCTTATGGTGAACAAGTTAGTCTATGCCATCCTAATCAAACTTCTCTGCACCCTTTATCTAAGGCTGGGTATATTTGACCCCCACGCCACCCTAACACAAGCAAGAGCCCAGCAAGAGGCATCAGTTGATCCCATTAATCAAGAAAAACATTCCTGTATTTACATATACCCCATTTTTTTATTTTTTATAGCCAATAATCCACTTAAAAATAAATGAAGCTTCAAACTGCCCTGTATATTGAGTACATCTGCCCTGGATATTGACCACATCAATTCTATCCAACTTGAATATCATGTTCATTTCACCCACAAAAACAAAAAAGAAACTCAGCACTCTCGTTAGAGCAAATGGGCAAAGTCAAAAACATTCAAAGCTTATAATTTCCAAGACCCATATTCATATCTGCCACAAGCATTGCATTACAAACACTATATTCCATCGTCAACTAAAATTCGCAATCAAAAACCACAAAAAGCAATTAAATTTCACTCCAAGAGAGAGTTAGAGAAAAAGAGAGAACCTCAGCACCAGTCTTGGCAGCTTTCTCAACGACCTCAATAAGTTGTTTAGGAGGGATTGGCCCAGTTGATTGGGCGCCCATTTTGGGGTACTGGGTGTCAGCCAAAACAGCTCTGATTGAAAATGGAGCCATTTTTGTGGGCAATGGATTGGAAGAAACTGCCCTCCTCAAGGACTGCAAATTCCTGAGGAGAGAGAATGTGGGTGATTGAATTCTGGGTTTGATTGATCGAATTGATGTGGGTAGCTGAGATTGAGAAGGCCTTACGGGTGTTACAGATGATGACATCAAGCACCTCCCCATTTTTCCAGATCTCACTGAATCAAAAACACTATAAAGGTGAATCACGAATACTTTGGTGATGTTGATTTTAAAAAAGAAAGGAGAGAGAGAGAGAGAGAGAACTTTGCTGGGTTGGTGATGGCTTCTGCCTTCTGGTTCACCAGGGCTTCGCAGTTCGCACTGAGACTGACGTGAGGAGGGATGAGACGCAAATATTACTTCCCCAAAAGTAGTTCCACCGCACAAAGCAGAGTGAGACTTTCCAATATTGTTCCTTTTCTGTTTTTTATTTTTGGGGGTTGGGGGGGTGTGGTTTCGTGGATGGTGGATTGTGACTGCCTCCCCAAATGTTACTGAGAAAAATTTTGCAAATGATTATTCGAAATTGAACTCTAGTTTCTGATAATAAACTCCATAATTTTACCTTTAAGTACCTCTTTAGAAAATTATATTTTAGAAATAATAATCTCGCTTGTATCTAATAAATGTCTGATCCTTTGATAAAAATAAATAAATTCATAAACTTGTGATCTGATCAAAGTAAATTATTAAGTTGAGGTAGACGAATATACACGATTGATAAGTGGATGTCACCCAAACATAAATGTCCAATAGATTGGCATGTGGATATTGGCCGAATATAAATGTGCACGTGCAATACTTTGGTATTAATGCCTCAGGCGTCCTTAGGTGAAAAACTTTTGTGAAATTTTGTATTTAAAAAAATCTGAAAATTTTGAAATAGACATCCATGAATGATGATCGTATTATCAAATTTTCGAAAGCTTTAAAATAGAACATCCTTGCAAAATATATTCCAGATCCATGCTTGGTCAGATTACCTAATGTAGCAGGAAGTTACGACAGCTTTGTTCTATGTTTGGATGAATGAATACCCTGAATAAAAAACAGAAACATCTGCTCATGGACTCGCATTCCTTATTCATTAACAAAACATGGTCTCGTTTCACTAAGACCTTTGTGCGTGTATCAAAGGGCTTACACAGATTACAAGATCCTCCAACAATCCGCACGCTGGAAGACATCATAGTTAATGGAGCTGCTCATCAAGCTCCCCCAATCCCAACTTCAAGACCACACGATTTAAACTCTTAGTCATTCGAATATGTGGTACAAGCAATTGGCAGTGTTCACATTCCCAGGGATCTGCGGGGCATTCCCTTGGGTAAACACCTATATCAAGCCACCCCCACGCTTGCTTTTAGGGGGAAACGCCCTTATAGCTTTGAAGCTGAGTCACCTTCTGCAAGCTGCTGTCGTAGGACCCTCCTCATGACCTTGTTGGTCGCTGTCCGTGGAAGAGAGGGCAGAGATACCACTCGAGAAACCTGCAGGATTATTGGCATAAATGCAGAGGAATATGAAATGTGAAACGGGGGAGGTTAACTTTGAAGTAAGCAAGTTTACCCTAAACAAAGGATTTAACTGTTTCTGGAGTGCAGAGTTGAAAGATATCTTCAACTGGTTCAAGTCGGGTGTGGGTTCGCTTGCATTCCTAAAAACAACAACAATTACCAGTTGCTCTGGTCCTCCTCCAGAAGGTGGGACCCCAATCGCAGCGGTTTCGAGAATACTGCTGTGGACCCCATTACAGATACGTTCAATCTCCACAGAACTCACCTGACCAAAATCAAAGATGTAAGGAATTTTCTTGGGGTAAGCTTTAGGAGGAGAGTCCACCACTCTGCTCTATACATGACCTTCTATCATTTTTAAGAATGCTGGCACAAGGGTCACCACATCAAACAACCCAGAAGGTATACGGTGCAGGATCCGCTCAACCGCTAGCCCTCGGCACTTAAACACTATAGGAGATATAGTGCCATGCAAAATATTAACAGGACATGCATCAATCATTCATCAATGGTTTCTCTGAATGGAGATGCTCGTAATATACTAATATGAGACCGAACATTATTATATTCCGTCTCACCACATTGTCTTCTACTTGCTTAGTTGTGTAGCAGTAGGCAGTTAATGCCTTTGAAACCTGGAAGCTAATAGAAAATGGCCTTTCCAAAATTCAATTGTAGGGGTCAGGTTGTGCATGCCCCCCCCCCCCCAACCCAAAAAAAAGTTAAAAACGCCCTAGTCCCAACTCTAGGCATGGTTCAGGAATATAATTTTGGCAATCCATTGTAATTTCATAAAAGAAATGGCTCATTTCTAGTGATATCATCTCAGAAGCCTGTTCAAAATTTCTCACGATTTGCCGGTGCATCGCAGAAAGGCAACATTTTTGGAGGAAAGGAACTCAAAATATCATAGAGAAACCGTCCAGGCATCCACAGACCTTGATGCCACCTAGATTCATGGTATCATCTGCCCGCCCATGTGCTCGATAGTATCCTGAAGAAGTGCGCTCAAAGACATCTCCATGTCTTCGCAGAACCTGAATGGAACACAAACTGCAATTTCAAAAACACGCTACATAAGACATCATCAAGCCTTTTGTAGGTCCTATAAACTTGATGGACACCTAGGGTCCCCTCCCATCCTTTTTGGCAGGGTGGGAAGCCAGAATAATTTTTAGTTTTATTTTTCCTGTTGTCAGGGAGCCAAAGCATAGTTCCCATTGCGCAAACAGTAATGAAATTGGCAGGGCTACACAACATGTGACGTACACAGATGCCAAAGCAGCTATCTCAAAGAAATGATAAAACCTTTCCATTCCAAGTAGGCATCCCTTCAAAGTAGACTTTGTAGTGGTCACCATTAAGGAGTGTCTGAGAAGCTCCAAACATTAGAGGCCAAAGGGCTAGTTCGCCAAAACATGGCTTGTTCTGCGGCTGCACGTCAAAGATGAAAGAGCCAGTGTAAATCAAACGGAATAGACCTTTGCAATACAGTCAAACTTTTCAAACTATGCTAGCCCCAACTCCCGACTCTTCATCCTCAAGTGCCCATGTACGTCTGACACTCAACATTTTAACAGAGGAGTGGACACTTCATCATTTATTTTAGACCACAAGCGTAAAAAATTTTCAGATGTGTGTAAGTCTGATACCTGGACACGTGCATCTAGGACACCCATAGGCCACAGCCAAATGCGAGTAACATAGCTCAGAAACTAGTACTTAAGTCCATTAATAGAAATTCTTTTCCGCGTAATTTTCCAAGCTCCACAAAACAACTGAACTCCCCTGCCCCCCCACCCCCCAAAAAAAATTCCTTCAATAACGCAGCAAATCCTAACACAGAATAGAAATGGGTAATAATTCGGATATGCAAGCAAGATCATAGTCTTCTTTAATTTTTACTTTTTGAGGGCAGTCCACCGATCCTGTTGAACAGCAAATGAATCCTAGTCGGGTTCAATGCTTTCTTTCCTTTACCCAGATTCGCCCCTCTTTTCTCTTTTTTTTTTTGGGGGGGGGGTTTCAATGGTGACAAAATACAGAACTATTGCAGCGAGATCATTCATATTTGATCCACCTAAAACTGGCAAAGAGTAATGAGCATTTTTATCCTTATCATCCTAGCCACAACACATAGTGTCATCATACAAAATTTCAGGCTAAATGCATGGTAACAGAGCTTACAAGGGCAGCTCCATTGTTGTCAAGTATAAATAGGCGGCAGCCCATAGCTGGTGTGCTAAAAGCAGCTAATACTTGAGGCTGCAAGAAAGAGCCAGTTATAAAACCTCCACCGATCTCTGTACCACCACAATACTCAATGACAGGCTTGTAACATGCTCTCCCCATAAGCCAGAGATACTCATCAACATTTGATGCCTCCCCAGTGGAGCCAAAGCAGCTAGCAAGAGGGGAAAAGTCAAAAACCAAGTCCAATTCTGGGATTATTTGATATCTAAAATTATGGGGGAAAAGAGAATTTAAACTTTAAAGATGATGTTTTAAAATAAGAAACAAAAGCAAATAGAATCATGCAGGAACAAAAGATGCAAGTGCTCAAAAAATATATAGACCAAAAGGGTTACTGCACAGCAATGCTCAAAATATAGTTTACCTACCGGATGGCTGACCAATCATATCCAGAAGGGCAATTTGTACTTTTCCAGGCTCGGACAATGCTGGGAACTACCCCAAGCATTGTTACTTTAGCATCCTGAGCAGAGACAGAAAGAATGAACTACATATATCTACAAATCAAAATAACAGACTTCACTACCTAGATTGCAACTATTAAAAAGGGTTGACATCCAGCAAGATAAATCAACTATGGATAATGAAACCTGCCATTTGTGTTGACTGCCTGATATAGCTTATGTTCTGCCTCATCAATGAGGTTGAAGCCGAGGGCTAATAGTTGTGGGTTAGGAGATCTTCATCACACTCTCACACTTCTTTTAGGCATAGTCCTAGAGGTAGGAGAAGTGGCTACTAATATCATCATGTTACTTAGATCTTTACTTTCCTTATTTGCTCAATGTTATCTTTTAGAATCTTTAGATGCGTCGTTCAGGAAGTTAACTCTTTTGCGAGTTACGTGCCGGCTTTAAACACGGATCTCATGTAATGTTTTTCCTCAGTTGTGGTTTATGAGAATCTGGGTATTATTGAGTTTGTTTGGGATTTTTCCCTAATATCCATCACTGGCTCCCTTTCCACAACCCCCTCCCCCCCCCCCCCCAAAAAAAAACAAAAAGTAACCCGGGGAGGGGGAGAGAAAGTTGTGGAATGATCTCAAATTGTTGCAGCGTTACACAGACTGAGGCCACATCTAATTATAAAGTTGCTAGAGCCATCATGCAATGATATAGGCTTTGGTTCTTGAATGCTATGGAGCTAGATAGCTGGTAAGGAATAAATTCATAAAGTACATAATCTGTGCATAATAAACAAGGGGATTCCTCCGTGCTCATCAATAGTCATTATCATCATTGAGAGCAAAGCAAATCATCTCTCCCGTAAATTAAGGGATAACGGTGACTTCGCATAACATAGTAAGCATGCAAGTTCGTACATTGTATGCCTGTGGAATTTGTAAAATATAGTAGGGTTGCAGATTCAGGTTTTTGAATTATCGGTATCAATTTTCAAGTATCATTCAACTAATCATGGTGCAATAGCAAAAGCCGTAGTAGTAACCAAAGCCAAGAAATGAAGCAAAGAAGCAAGTACTTAGCTCTAGACATTAGGAACAAGAACATATGAAAAGTATCACGCTTACTGGCATCACATTCTCACCTGCACAAACTTGGCAAATCCGGAACCAAGGGGTGAACCATTGTACAATGCAATGGAAGCATTATTTAATAGTGACGCGTACACTAGCCAAGGACCCATCATCCAACCAAGATTAGTTGGCCAAGCAACAACATCACCCTTACGAATGTCCATGTGGCACCATGCATCTGCAGCAGCCTTCAATGGAGTAGCATGGGTCCAAGGTATTGCTTTTGGTTCTCCTACATAGATACAAACCTAAGTAACTTAGCCCTTTGGTACAGAAAACACTGCTGAGCATATTAGAAGTTTCCTAATACTTTCAAAATCCTCTGTTTGCTAGAGCTCTTTTAACTACTTCAGGCTTCACTCGGGTTCTGGCCAAATCTGTCAGACGGGATGTTGCCTTGGGAGTTGGGAGGGATCTTCGGGTAGGAAAGACCAACAAAAAGGCAGCACGATTGGGAGAACTAGAACAGTTTTTGATGGCATGGAAACTCCTCTTGAGCATTGGTTCAAGACTTTGAATTTGGGAAGAGGATATTTACTCTTCTTTGTTTGAAATGGTTGGTTTAGTCTCTTTTTGGAATGTAATTAGCTCTTTGTAGGATGCAGGCTTACCACTTCTTTTCGCTGCTTTTGATGAATTATTTTCCTCTTTTTTGGGGGGGGGGGGGGGGAACCCCCTCAAACATCTTAGGAGCCCTAGTATGAAGTTAAATTTGTTCATTGCTTGTAATTAAGGTATGTGGGGGAAAAGTTCTAGAATCCAGAGCACTAACAATATACAAAAGAGGTTTGTGGGGGAAAAGTTCTAGAATCCAGAGCACTAACAATATACAAAAGAAAAGACCAACTGTGTAGATAGGAGCGACCAAATAATGATCTTTGTGGGATAAATTATATTCAAGACAGAAACGGCAGCATCATGATTTTGTGTTCTGTAATTTCTTAGGGAGGTGGTCCATTTCTAATGTTTGTGGTTGCTTGTAAAGTTATGCTTTAGGCAAGATCCGTCCATGGCCTCTTCTTTCAGAGAACTTTTAGTATCTATGAAAAAGCATTAAACAAGAGCAAGACAAAAACGGATAGCAAGTGGTTTTAATGCAAAAATACTTCAGATGACAGAATAAAGAGAAAAGAGAGTGCTGTCAAGAAAGGGTTTCTTCAAATTCTTTTCGATAGTAACCCAAAACGATGGAAGAAAGACTTTTGCCAATAGATAAAGGGATTGTTTCAAGAAGGAATTTATTATCGAACTGTCTCTGCCAACTATGTTGAGAGGCTAATTGAGCCTTCAAGGAAGGGGTCTTGATCCACAAAACCAGCCTTGCTTTTTTCAGCACCTCAAGTTCTGGAAAGATCAACTCAGCAATCAGCATGAAATGTACATCAGATCTGGCAGTCACCTGTTGTTCCAGATGAGAAAAGGATGTTTGTGAATGCTTCTGTGGGTTGGTCGACAGCCTTGTATTCCTCTATCCTGCAAATTATTTTTTTAGTAGAATTACAGGCTTACAGCTTAGATGCCTATGTGCAAGGACAAAGAGACCAAAACTTGAAATCTTATCAAGGCAATTGTTTTATATAGAGATACCTGAATCATTGCATGACAACTTCAGGCTAGAGTTTTAGTGTTCTAAACTCCAGGTTCTCCCATAATGTTATAGCTATTTTTTTTAAAAATCAAAGTTTTATTAAAAGACACCAAGGGGATGTCACCCATGTACAAAAGGAGGCAATCACAAGATAACATCACGCCTTCAAGCTCTTAACAATAATCCTATCCACAAAATCCAAAAAAGTCGATACTGTACCGTGATTGAGAACTTGACTCCACCTATACAACATTCTCAAAAAATAAAGTTTGAAATCTTGAATAGACCTAGCCTTGCCCTCAAAAATCCGGTTATTTCTCTCCTTTCAAATGCTTCACAAACTAGCCAAAAGCATCAACTTCCGAACTCCAAAAACCCAACACTTCTTAACTTTCTTCTCCAAGCCACCAACACATCTCTTGTGGTTTCAGGTTGTACCCAACTAATCACCATCAATGATAATGACAAATGCCATAAAGTGGACACCATTCAACCATGGACAAAAAGGTGGTCAACCGACCAACGCCATAATGTTTTGGGCGGTATTACAGGGAAAATATATGTAAACAATTTGCAGAATTCAATTCTTTTAACTAAGACAAAATTTGATGATGAATTAATGCATTAGAAACACAACAAACTTGTGTGCATCAAGCTATGACTGAAAATATTATTTCAAATCCTAAAAAATTCAAAGAATAGCATTATATTTGTTCAAAATACAGCAAATGATAGAAACCACCTCCACCGCCTCGGTAGTGACCCATCACTTGCTGAATAATTAGCTTCATCCACCAGGGCGGGGGGGGAGGGTGTTACCCCTCCAAGTAGCAGACAAAATTTAATACAATAATATTCCCAATCCGACCACTGGAAAGGTGCATATTAAGCCAAATTTTGATAACGGAAGGACACCCTGCTCCTTTATTTTTTAAAAAAATACTTGTGGCTGTAAAGTAAGAAAGTCATTGCGCCCCCCCCCCCAAAAAAAAAGAGAAAAAGAAAGACATAAGAAAGTCGTTCATCCAGCAAGGTAATATTTCCAGAAGGTGACTCCCAACAAATATCCAGATTTCAAGGTTAAATGTGTCCATCAGTTCACCGACATTCACCCTGAATGAGCTTTTGGGTCATGAATTCAGGATCTTCAGGCGATGAACATGCATATGGGTGTGCAATGCAAAATATTTTACGAACTTGCAAAGGTAGGACGCTTAAAGCACCAATGGATACGAGTCATAAGACCTAAGCTATACAAATGTACCCCCTTTCTACAGATAGATCAAAGAACATGATCAGATGACAGATAAAGGGGCATTCTCTTTATGGCACAGTGACCAGCTCCTATAACAAGAATTTCTAGCTGTGTGTTAGCCACACAAGAGGTCGGATGACTAAAAAGAGGGCACAGAAAAACCTTTGATAACGGAAGCATGCAAATGAGCCGTTTCTATAGCAAGAATTCCCCAGCTCTGCGCTAGCCACACAAAAGTTGAATGACTGAAGGATAAAACAAAAACCCTTGATAAAATGGTTCCGGCCTATGTTTAGACTTAAGAAGTTAGGAAACAAAATGAACACAAGCAAGGGAAATGACATTCATAAACTAGAGGCATCTCTACTCCTTTCCTCAGGCCCATCAAATGGGAAAGTGAAGAAAGAAGATAAAACAATGAGGAAAGCAATAGTGCATACTTCTTAACCGTTCCTCGGAAGTCATGCCAAGAGATATCACCACTGCGTAACTTTACACTGAAATCTGTGCCTCTTGTGGGAATTACAATTGCCACTGGTGATTGAGCATCAATAACTCTTCTGCATAAATAAATTTACAGAGTGAATGGGAGTGAAATTAGCAACCAAAAAGCGAGTTTTCAAAAATTTTGGGAGAACACCATACCTGTAAAGAGGTATACTTTTCCCACCTCGAAAAATAGTATCCTGAAACGTGGGTACTAAGACTACTTAATTATAGTCATACATATCAGATGTCCTAGATAACTTGGATTTGACATCAATCGAAGTAGCATTGTTTTCTAATCTTCCCATTCCAGGACTACTTGTTCTTGGAAGTTTATATTCATTCTTCACCAATGAAAGCTCTACTTTTGTCAAATACCTGAAAAAGCAGGGTTACCTGTGTAAATATTGCTTTTGCTTTTGCGATTCGTAGCCTTGTTGCTATTTCAGTTGGCGCAAAGCTATCAGCAATTGAGACAACTATGTTGCCTGAAAGGACAATAGCAAGGTAGATAACCACAGAATTCACATTCATTGGCATATCTATAGCTATTGCTGATCCAGATGGAAGGCCCAATGCACTCAGTGCATGTGCAACTGACCTGAAAAATACAGAAATGTAAATTTTTCAGATGATAAAAGTAGTGACTAGTGAAAATCCAAACAGCTTTTGACCGCAGAAAGTAATGAACCAAAAGACACCAAAAGTGCATAATCTATTTCAGTAATTTCTCATTGTTCTCTCCATGGAGATGTTAATTAAAACAAAGGGACAGTGAAAATCATGGACAGTTTTCTCAAATTTTGTAATGCTAAATAATGATAGCAGTGAGCTGATAGCACATCAGATCGTTGGTTTGTGTCAGTTTTCCAATTTCAAGTCATGAATACAAATTGAGTGTTAAACGTGAAAACTGGTACAATGATGGTTTATTATCACTATTCCAGAATGTGTTTTCAGTACTACAGCAGAATTCTTGGTTTCACCATCAAGCACAAGGTAACAAGAAAGGACTGACTTACCAGACCTCTGTGCGCAGCTCCTGAAGTGTCATCTTCTCTATAGGCATGTCATCCTCTCCTTCGTCACGCCAAACAATGACAATATCATCCAAATTCCTCCTGGCATTTAAAGTCAAGCAACTTTTTGCAGGATTTAGGAGACATCCTGGTAGCCATTGACCTCCTGGGTAAGATGAGGTCTCACGCAAAATACAGTGAGGTGTAGCAAATAATATGCCCATTTCTTCAAATATGCTATTCCAATAGACCTGATAATAGAAGACTAAGACGTAACTACCAGAGAAAGTAAGCAGTGTTCTGCACAAAGTTAACTACTATTTCTTTATCTAATTAGTGCACAATTGAAAGAAAGCATGAAATACCTCAGGTTTTGAGACAGAGAACTCCTGGAATTCTGAGAAGCTTGACATGAGATCCTTATATCTAGGACCCAAAAATTCTTTTCCACGTCTCTCCAAAAGCTGGCCAATGTTGGTTAGTCTTGCACTTTCCCTATGAAAGGGACAAAAGTTTTCTCATTAAAGCATGTGCCAAACTATAAGATCTGCATCAAATTAGCTATCGATCCACACAGTGGCCAAAATTGGTGGAACCATATGTTGAAGAATCTCAACGCTGTATTTAAGCATGCTTTACATAAGCATGATCTAATTGTTTACTTTCTTCACGAATGAGACTATAATGACACTGAAAACTTTAAAGTATAGTCACTTATTTTACATTTACACGCATTTGTTCAAATCATCTCAAACAGAGCAGAAATACAAATTGACCAAGCATCATAATCACCATTTACTCCCACATAGAGGGCAAAGAAGTGGCCTCTTAGCTACAAATAAAACATCAAACCTAGGGGTAAATCAACAAAGGACTCAGCCTGAAAAAGATGCCTATCCCTATCTTTTCTTAAAGCTTGACCGGAGGCCACTAAGCAATAAAGTCCCCCTTTTTCTCTCTCTCTCCTCCCTCTAATCCCTCAAAACTCTCCAACATCATAACCCTGGATAAGGATTGTTTAATACGCACAAAGATCCATTTGGTTCACATGAGTATAACACAATTGCAATATCTACAAATCAATTTTCCAAACAAAATGGAAATGCCTCTGTCATGTTCCTGGTCATGGGATTCACAAATTCCAGAAGTTGTGACTTATCTAGGGTTCTTATGCATAGTTGCAGCTTATTCAGGTGTTCCACTTCCTAGTTTCCCACATATTCATTTGCTGTCAGGCAAAAACACAGCCAAAGTCCTATCTCATATTAATTAGGACTTGTTGCAGCATCTCCATCATCGATCACAGAATAAGAGACAAACCATGCTAAGAACAACTGATTCATTCAGAACTAACGAGCTCCA
This sequence comes from Carnegiea gigantea, assembly GCA_029747015.1. Classification (NCBI taxonomy): domain Eukaryota; kingdom Viridiplantae; phylum Streptophyta; class Magnoliopsida; order Caryophyllales; family Cactaceae; genus Carnegiea; species Carnegiea gigantea. The sequence continues at coordinate 618,090 of JAKOGI010000005.1, read as the reverse complement.
TAACTCCATGTGTTCATCAAAAGTTGATTTCCCTAGGGGAAGTTCTGTTTTCATGTTGCAATGAGGAAGTTCCATTTACTAATTTTCCAACATAGTCATTAATTATAATTCATGGCCAAACAAACAAGCAGCTCAAAGACCATTCCTGAGTGATAAGACCTCCCTGCATCGCCATCACTTCACATGACCAAAACCATCTTCAGAATGGATGTTCTTCGCAACCTATGAACCCCTCCATACCTTCGGACCCCCCCCCCCCAAAAAAAAAAGAAAAGGGGGGGAGGGGGGACACCTTGCTACCCCAACCAAAAAAAATGGAAGAAGAAATTGAGGGGAGAGAATTGAGTTACAATACCCGTCAATGTCAAGGTACATTTTTTATATGATATATCCCTAGTACTATCATTCAGGTTCCCACGAAACATCGACATAAACTACATCCCAACTTTCCTTAATCATACTAGGCATTCAAATTAATCTTGCATCAATCGACAATACAATTTTATTTCCTTTTTTGCAGTACCCGTTTGGCCCATTTGAACAAAGAACAAAATTTCGAATATAAACAGTCAAAATAAGTAGAACCCTGCACTTAAATCTGGAAAACGAACAAGGGTTTAGTGGCTTACAAGTCGGGCAACCAGGCAGGAGGGTCAGGGCCGAAATCTTTGTAGCAGCCATAGTAGAGCATCTGATGGAGTGAAAATGGAAGGTCAGGATTAAGAAGTTGTTTACTGATGCATTGCCATGTCTGTGGAGAAGAAGACCCATGATTTCTGATGATCTGGGCAAGTTTTTGGTGTGTTTTTTCTGCAGTTTCTGAAGGGATGCCCTGAGCTTCAATATCAGACACTGTTATGCAGTCCAGAGTTTTGTGGGACATTTTTCTTTTTTACTTCCTCTCTTCCTTAATCCAACATTGATAACCTTGACGAATGAGGATGGTGAAGATCAAGAAGAGTAGGATGTTTGTAGGGATTAGCGAGAGATAAGACGGACAGATGGGCTTGCTTGTCTGTGCTGCACGGTTTTTTCTTTTTTCTTTTTATTTTTTAATCAGATGTGTGGCAGGGTTGATAAGCAATAATAATATTAAAACATCAAATGATTGGATTACGTCTCCACTCTCCAATGTCATGTATAAATCATTTTTGTGACTGAAGTTATGTATGTTTTAATGTAAATGTGCATATATCTCATTTAGGCTCCGTTTAGACTTTGAAAAATTTGATTAAAAAAATTGAGAAAATTATTTTTTTCTTGTGTTTGGTTTAGAGAAAATGATAAAGAAAAAAAAAATGAAGGAAACTTAGTGAAAAATTTGTTGGAAACAAGTGATAAAATTTTCCTTATAAAATTGTGAGGAAAGTTTGAGGAAAATTCCCAATCTCTTTCAACCTCGCATTGTTTAGATTACATCATCATGATTTAAGTAGTTCATCAACATTCAAATTTTTATCCAAATTCTTGTATTTTTTCCTTAATCTAAATAAGAGAAAAAAACTCATTTTCTCTTTACTTTTTTTTCCTTCAACTTTTCTTTCCATCAAATTTTTTAAAGATCAAACGGAGCCTTATAAAAATATGCACTTTTATGTATATGATGTAAGTTTTGCCCATCAAAATGTAAGATATAAGATAGTACTTGCATTCTTTTACAGATTTTATTTTTTGGGAAATTTTTGTTGCTCTCAAAGCTTTCTGAGTATATTTATAAATTTTTATTAGAATTATATTTTATATATTTCTAAAATTTCTCTAGATACTACTGAATTTTGTAAGTGATGAAATTGTGTTATTTTCTATATGTTTAAACAAAGTAGCTTAAAATGAAACAAAACATATAAACAAATGGAATACGTCTTGGTGGCTTACAATAATTGCTAAAAAAAACATACGCACACATTGAGCCACTGGCTTTGCCCTTGCCCCTAGAAAAAGCAACAAATAAGGTAATTTTTGCAAAATAGCAACCCAGGTAACTATCGTAATTCCCGCAATATGAATTGTACATATGACATGATTTAATCTTGATCCAAAAGAGGGGGGAAGGACTCAATCCTTTCCACTAATTTCGATTTTTCACTCCAATTTCTACCAAAAAGAACAAGCACTTACAAGTCTAGCACCTTTACCAATCTTGATCCATCCCCCTCGTTTGTTCATCGTTGCTTTCTTTCTATGGTATGGACAATTCGGTGTAAACATGAAAAGTTTCTTTTTCCTATTTATGTCAATTTTCTGATATGTACTCATCCTCGATCATGATCAATCATTCAACCAGCTTGCAAGGAATTCGAGAGGGAAGCATAGAGAGAGAGAGATAGAGAGATTATATGAGGATTATCCTTTTGTTATTGATCTGTGTAAAACTTAAACAATACAAATGATGAATGCTTCCTTATATACATTGGTAGTGAGAAAGTATCTTGCAAACTAATCTTGTAACTAATCTTGCTAGCTCAGCTAAAACTATCTTTCATGTTGAGTTTGTTTCTTTTCTTTTTCTTGCTGCTGCTGGGAAGGAGTCTTCCAACACCGCCCCTCAAGCTTGGAATGTTGAGGCAACATGCCAAGCTTGTCCAAAAGAGTCCAATGCTGCTGAGAGGGGAGGATTTTCGTTAATACGTCTGCCAGCTGTGAGTGTGTAGGAAGATAGCTCAACTGTATTAATCCTTCTAGTACTTCATCTCTAGTGAAGTGACAATCAATTTCAATGTGTTTTGTATGTTCATGAAATACAGGGTTGTGGACAATATGCAAGGTAGACTGGTTGTCACAATGTAAGGTGACAGGCTTAAGCTTGGAGACACCCAGTTCTTGAAGAAGATTGACAAGCCATGTAACCTCAGCAGCTGTCTGTGCCATTGCTCCATACTCAGCCTCAGCTGAAGACGTAGCGATTGTTCCTTATTTCTTAGATTTCCAACTGATGGGGGATTTGTCCAAGATAACCATATATCCAGTCACTGATCTTCTACTTGTTGGACAAGATGTCCAGTCTGAATCAGAATAAGCTGTGAGTTGAAGAGAATCAGTTCCTCTGAGTAAGATACCCTGTCCTGCAGTCCCATAAATATATTTAAGAAGGTGATCTAATGCTGCCACGCGAGAAGAAGTAGGCTGTTGCATGAATTGACTAAGGGTCAAACTGTAAAGGAAATGTCTGGTCTTGTGTTGGGGAGGAAATTCAATTTTCCAATGTAAGTTTTGTATAATGTAGGATTTTCTATAGGAACCCCAACGTCAGGGGTAAGCTTGCAGTTTATAGGTAGTGGTGTGGCAGTTGGTCTATCATGTAAATAACCAGATTCTTCGAGTAAATCTTGAGTGAACTTTCTTTGAGTAAGACTGACCCCATCATTATGGTGAGTGACTTCAAAACCCAAAAAATAATGAAGAAATCCCAAACCTTTGATACCAAAAGTAGTGTTTAAGCCTTGCTTAATGTAACAGCCCAAACTTAAAATCAACTACTTACATTGCATTATATTAATTATAAATTAATCAAGTTGGGCGCCCCATTTTAATTTATCATTTTATGTACATGTATACGTATTTGTACATCGCAAGTTGAAACGACGACGTGGCCTCAAAATGGATCTCGTTGTGCTCCTAAATAATTCATTCAAGTGCTAATAAATATTTGAATTGCCCGTTGAATAAACATTAGCCTAATTATCAAGGGCCAATTTAAAAAACGATCATCCAAAATATGTAAAGTTCAATTTATTAATTCTAGCAAAAAATAATAATTCAATTTTCCCTACATGCATGTGTGCAATGTATGGTAATAAAATAAAATAAGATAAAAATAAATACAAGAGAGATGTTGGGATAAATATTAGAAAATTCTAGAAAGGGTTAAGTGTCAATAATATAAGGGGTAAAGGAAAAAAAGAAAAAGAGAAAAGAATTAAGTAAAAGTCTAAAAACAAATAATCTAAATCATAATAAACCAAAAAACAAAACAAAAAACTAATACCAAAACCCCAACCCCCCTTCTCTGCCTACCCCCCGACAGACCCCCCAAATTCCCCTATTTTTTGCTGCGTCCCACCCCTACCCATTTTGCCGCAGGTCATCAGTCGGTTGCCGCCCACGACGGCTGCCGCCCATCACCGCCGATCCCCCGCCACCCATGCCATTATAGTAACTAAGGGATTAAATTAAGGGATTAAATTAGAGTAACCAAACATTAAAATTGGGGGCGTTACACTTAAGGTCTTGAATGATAGCTGGGTCTGAGCCTGTTAATAAAATGTCATCAACATATACTACTACTATGGTTAGATGCTGAGCTGAATTTTTGAGGAAAAGACTATAATCATTTTTAGACTGTGTATAGCCTTGTGGTTTGAGAAAATCAGCAAGTTTGGCATGCCATTGTCTAAATGCCTGTTTAAGCCCATATAAAGACTTGTGCAATCTACATACTTTATCGGCAGGGTTTGGAATACCTTCAGGCATCTTCATATATACCTTTTCATGCAAATCCCCATGTAAAAGTGCATTGTTAACATCAAGTTGGTATAGAGGTCATTTTCTGGCTGCTGCAAGGGCTATAATTGTTTTTATGGTGGTCATTTTCACCACAGAGGAAAATGTTTTAGTGTAGTCAATCCCTTCCTTTTGTGTATTGCCTCTGATAACTAGCCTTGCTTTGTACCTCTCCAAGGATCCATCAACCTTTAGCTTAATTTTGTAGACCCATTTAGAGCTAATAGCCCTTTTCTGAGGAGGTAAATCCACTTCAGTCCAAGTATGATTTGCTTGTAATGTATCAATTTTAACATTCATTGCCTGTACCCAGTGAGGTGATAAAGCAGCTTCTCTGTAAGTGGTTGGCTCATGTAGATGATCAAGCTAAGTTATTTGTTGTTGTTGGACTAATGGAAATGCAGAAAATGTAACCAAGTTACACCAATGTTGTGTGGCAGAAGATTGAGATTTGGATTTATGAGCACAAACACAATCTTGCAGATATGATGGAGGTTCGGAAGTTCTAGTGGATCTTCTAGTGATAGCTTGAGGAGGAGGCAAGTGCTGAGAAGCTGAGAAAAGAGGTGAAAGAGAGTTATTTTGAGAAGGTGTAGAGGAGGATTGGTTCTGGGAAGAATATATAGGAGGATTGTTAATAGAAGTTCTAGTATCTGAAGAACTAACTGAGAGATCAGGTTGATAGAGACAGGTATCAGATGCTAGAAATATGCTATTAGGTTGCACAGTGTCAGAAGAGGAAAATTATGTGCAAGGAAAATGTTGTTCATGAAATAGGATATCCGTGCTGTAGTGAACTCTTTTGGTCACAAGATTGTAGACCTTGTATGCCTTCTTAGTCATGGGATATCCTAGAAAAATACATGGATTTGCTCTTAGTTCAAACTTGCTTCTCCCATTCTTCAAGATTGATATGAAACATAAGCAACCAAAAGTCCTTAGATGTTCATAATTAGGCTGCTTGTTATATAGGAGTTCATATGGTGTTTTAAAACCAATAGCAGAATTAGGTAATCTATTAATTAAGTATGTAGCTGTCAAAACACAATCTCCCCAAAACTTGGTGGGAATCTTGGACTGAAACATCAAAGCCTTGGCTACTTCTAATAATTGCTTATGTTTTCTTTCTACTACTCCATTTTGCTATGGAGTATCCACACAAGATGTTTGATGCACAATACCCTTGCTGATGTGAAATGCTAGAGCATGTTTGTCATCAAATTCTTAACCATTATCAGACCTAATAATCTTCACTTGGGTACAAAATTAAATACCAACAAATGCAATGAAAGATTCTAACAAATGGAAAGCACTACTTTTATTTGACATAGAAAATATCCAAGTAGCCCTGGTATAGTCATCCACAATAGACAAAAATAATTTGTAACCATCATAGGTAGAAACCCTAGCTATAGGAACCCCATATGTCTACATGTAGAAGTTCAAATGCTGCAGTTGCTCTACTACTGCTCAAAGGAAAAGAAGCTCTATGTTGTTTAGCTTGTGGACATATACTACAAATGCTAGTAGGTGCTTTGCATGGCAATCCTTGTATGTATGTCATATGCTGAGAAGAGGGATGTCCTAGCCTGCAATGCCAAAGTTCTGAAATAGAAAGACGAGAAGTGAGCTGACTCTACTATTGCTATAATGATGAACCAGAGGGGACTGCAGTAAAGGGCTTGACCAAGTATAATCCCCCATTTTCGTCACCAAGGGCCACCCTCTTGTTCTTCAAACGGTCCTGTATATAGCATGAATTAGGAGTAAACACTATACTAGTAGATAGATGCTTAGCTAATTTGCTCACTGAAAGTAAGTCAAACTGAAAATCTGCTACATGCAAGACATCTTGCAAAGTAAGGCCTGTACTCAAATCAACTCTGCCAATGTGTTTAATCTGGACCTTCTTCCCATTTGGCATTGTTATAAAACACCCTTGTGGCATTGGAGTGTACGATTTAAACAAGGGTAGATGTGGAGTTATATGGTCAGTGGCTCCACTATCCACTATCCAGCTCCGCTCAGGTTTTACAGACAATATATAAAATGACTTACCAGCCAAAAATCCAGAATGCTGACTTGGTATATTGGTGGTAACTTCCATATTTTGCTTGCTTAATAATGCCAAAACTTGTTTATATTGTTATGTTGTCAAAGTGTGATGCCCTGAGGATTGATTTGAAGCAGCATTATAAAAATCAGAAGCTGAATCTGATTGCTGAACTGTAGCAGCTATCCTTTTGTCTTGGCTAGAATGATTTCTTAGCCTTTGGAGTTTGAAACACTTGTCTATAGTATGCCCTAACTTTTTGCAATAATTGCACTGCACATTAGTCCTTCTTCCACCAGAGGGAGCATTATAAGGCTGAGAATAGGTTGAAGACTGCAAACCAGAGTGATTAACACGAGAAAGATGAGGAGGATTCAAAACAGCTCTATTTAAAAACTATCCTCTCTGGTCTGCCATGAGAGTAGTAGCATCAACATCCATTTGAATAGGAGCAATGGTATTCTTAATTTCCTTTTGCTGCTCTTCTTGCAATACTATGCTACAAGCTTGGCTCACTGATGGCAAGGGATTCAACATTAAAATGTTGCTCCTTGCAACATGATAGTTTTCATTCAAACCCAGCAAGAACCACATTAGCTGCTGTCTTTCTATAAGTTTCACAGCAGAACTGGTGGATGCACATGCACATGGCTCTACCAAGACTATGTACTCATCCCAAAGCTGCTTGCATTTAGTGAAATATGCAGAAACAGACAAATTACCCTGAGAAAGATTGCTTATCTCTTTTTACAATTGGTAAATCTTGGTGCCCTGATTGAAACTGAACCTCTGCGATAGGTCTTTCCAGATCTGTGCTGCAGTGGGAGTGTAGATAATACTGGTTGCAATGTCTTTATCAACTGAGTGCAATATCCATGAGATAACCATGCTGTTACACCTTTCCCCACAAAGGCAACAATGGTGATCCATCTGTAGGTTTCTCATAGGCACCATTCACAAATGATAACTTGTTCTTTGCACTAAGAGCTACCTCACATGACCTCTTCCATTCACCATAATTGATTCCATTGAGAGGTTCATTGGTGAGACTACAATTGGGATTATCAGAATGAAGAAAATACAAAGTATGGCCAGGATCAAGTGAGTAATTGTATAGTGGAATTTGATTACGTTCTGTTTGCTGTGTTTGAGCCATTCGTACAAAATTTGTCAAACACAAAACAAGATGCGAAAATCTTCGTATACAAGATTCAAAGGATCAATAAGCTCAAAGACTGATTCCAGAAGGATTCGTCAACAAACAACCTGCAATTTCTCAAAAAATCCAGAATTTCAGTTCTGAGAATCAGAGATCAAAAATATCGAGAATGTTGAAGAATGAATGATACTCCAAATCAAAGAAAGACTAACTAAATCGAAGGCACAACTCAATTAATTGAGAGATAGAGAACGAGATTTGCTGAACCTCATCGCCTGCTCTGATACCATGTCAAATTTCTGATATGTACTCATCCTCGATCATAATCAATCATTCAACAAGCTTGCAAGGAATTCGAGAGGGAAGCATAGAGAGCGATAGAGAGATTATATGAGGATTATCCTTTTGTTATTATTCTGTGTAAAACTTAAACAATACAAATGATGAATGCTTCCTTATATACATTGGTTGTGAGAAAATATCTTGCTAACTAATCTTGTAACTAATCTTGCCAGCTCAGCTAAAACTATCTTCCATGTTGAGTTTGTTTCTTTTCTGTTTTTCTTGCTGCTGCTGGGAAGGAGTCTTCCAACAGTTTACTTTAGCATAAGCTGCAACTCCAATCACAAATTGGTTGTCTTCTCTTGAGGAGTGACAAAAAACTCACAAGATCATAACAAATAATTCCAATTTAAGAAGAAAAAGATTCAAAATTGAACTTGAGATATCAAGAAAATTGCCTTCACATTTTCAAGAATCAATATACTTTATACAGGACACAAAATCAATACTGCAAGGACTAAGAATACTCCGGCAGAAGGCACTCAATTAGGGCCTGGCAGCAAGTTTCTTGTCTGAACCGTGGAACCAATAGTGCCAAAACGTCCTCGACCACCTGGGATAATACGTGATGGTGAAAGTAACTCGGCAAAAGAGAGATTGTATGACTCGGTACCCAACCGGCTTTGCAGCCATCCCTTGCCTCCAGAGAAACCATCAGCCATGATCCAGCAGTTTTTGAATCCACAACCTGTCAATGCCTTTGCAACTATTTTTGCAGAGTCTGAGTACCTGTATTCAGTGACAATAAAGAAGATCAGCTTTACCGAAGAAGTGATCAGGGGATAGAACTCACATTGCAAAAGAGTAGACCAAGCAAACAGGTGGTATAGGGCTGGGTTTAAATTCAGTTAATTTGAGATCAGGTTAAAACAAGTTGATGGATCTGCGCGTTGAATTGGGTTCTGTCACATTTGAGTTTGTGGTTGGTTTGGCCAATAAACTTGTCAGTTGTCAAGAAAAGCCGATGATATTCAATAGACGACTTTGCTTTCAGTTCAGTTCGGCCTTCAGTTCCAAGTCAAGTCAAGCTTCCATATGGTTTAATACATTGATGTAGGCTAGTTTGAAACCAGGTCTAACAACAAGAAGACGAATGTTAGCTGAGAGCTTACGAGTCCATGATTACAATGTTGGTGCTTTTAGTTAGTCGCTTAAGATGTGATATCTTCAAAGCAACTATCTCAGCTTCCACCTTCTTTGAGTTCCTAACAAGGCTTCTTAACTTGCTTGGTAACTCTTCTAACCTGTAAAAAAAGCAGTACTTATTCATAGAGCTTTATACATATCAAAAAATCACATCCCACCACATACAGACTTCAGCAGAATAGGTGACGTAGTATTCTCATCTCTGGTCTGTTAAATACTTGCTCAATTTCATAAGGCAGCTGATTCAAGTCATGGACTCTTTTTTTTGTTGGGGGGGGGGGGGAAGGAGGATCAAATGCAAAAGGTTCTTGGCTTCTTGCAAATAAAGGAAGAGTTTTTTCCCAGATTGAATGGTCCCTCTTAAGAAAAATCCTTTTTTTTTTTAAAAAAAAAAAAAGGGATTCTTTCAATATCTAATCTCTAGTGACCTACCTATCCCATTTGCTAAGATTAGAAGTTTAGCACCAAAGTTCTTGGAGGATAATCTATATTGCATGCAAACAAATATATGATTCTGACAGCAGAATAATAATGGAGAAAGTGTGAGCAAGTAGAGAAGCAAACACTACTAACGGAATTGCCATCATTCGGCTTTTGGCACTCGAGGGAAGCTGAGGAATCCCAGCCTTGTTCTTGTCCTTTTCTGATCGAATATCAATCATGTAGTAATTCTGTGTGCACATCAGGTCCAAGGTTTGTGCTGGAGTGAGTCCACCTAAATCATCACAATGTATGTTACCAGCTGTGACACCTCATATTCGCTTTCAGAACATTCAAATAATTCGACAATCACAACCGAGGAACATTCCAAAATTAATCAAATATGTCCTGCCAAGAATATGCTGGCGGGAAGTTGACACCATGAGGATGAAATATATGTGATTAAGTTGTAGAAGACTCCATATGTTGATGCTTATGAATGCGCATGAAAGAATCCTAGGAAATTTGGCTTTTGTCCTTCAGAAACTTGGCTTTCTTCTCACAAACATGTCTATATCTTCTTCAAAAAGGTCTATGGTTTTTCCCCTTCATTATTGGTTGATGCTTATGTCACGGGAGATCAAGATGTAGGCCAACCTGACACCTAACAAGAAGAGAGGCCTTCTACCTTTTCTGCATCTCGTTTTTGCAAAAGAACTGTGGTTTGCAGGTTTGGTTCACACGTTTGACTTTGACATTCGTAAGAAACTCTGCAAGTTAAAAGAGTAAGTATCAAACGCGGCTTACCCTTGTATCCACGAAGGTTAAAACTGATGGCAGACCAGACCGGAGGAATGAGGAGGTAAGCGAGAAATAATGCAGCAGCAGCTTCCACTATCAGAGTTGGGTCTAAGTTGGAGATGGTTTCGACTGCTGAAGATGCTATGGGCTTGACATCTTCAATCACCTTTGTTGTCTGTTCTGCAGCACTTGTTACAGTCTGTCACCACAAAAGCATATATTACATAATGGATCCAAGTCATTACTCGTATTACAGCGTTATGCCGAAAATAGCTACTAGAGACACTAAGCATGATAACACTGAGCATGCTAAATGAATCCCCATTCACCGACTATACAATTATTAACTCTCTTTATCATAGCTGAGATCTTATAAGATCCTGAACTTAAGTTTTTGATACATCAGAAAGGGAAGTAACCGAACATTTGTACAAAACATCCAGATGAACACTCTGGATAAAGTTAAACTTAGCTGAAACTTATACGAGCATAAAAATACTTCACAAGGCAAGTTTCAAACTTAAGTTTCCACTGACTAAAAATGGCTTATTGTGAACTCCATACAGGGGCATATGAAAGAGGATGGTTTGCATGTGTATCATGATTAGTAACAACTAACACTCTGGTGTCTTCAAAAGCTCTCATATGACAGAGGATCCATTTATATGAAAAAAATTTGAATGATACCATCACCCATCAAAGAAAGCCGCAGAAAAAATGAATACTACAAAGAGGCAAAAAAGAGCAGCATATTTATACCATTGTAAGGACCCACAATCAGATTTAGTTTAGTTAAAATTTGAAGATGGCTCAATACCTTAGCAGCAGCAACAACTGATTCAGTGTCAATCCCTGAGCTCATCATGGCTTCTTGGGCTTTTTTCGATGCCTCCGAAATCACTGGAGAAGCAGCTTTCAAAGCCTCTTGTCCAGCCTGCTGAACAATGGGAGCTGCTGCATCAATGCCTGGCTTCAAAGCACCAGCCACAGCCTGGAAAATTTGCTGTGCAGTGTCTAGAAAACTAGAACCCACTTGCTGAACTTGATCAATTGCTTGTTCCACCTAAAAAATTCAAACAGAAATGCAATTTTTTGATATGGGCATCAATCAAAACACCAGCTTTAATCTCTTTGGTGAAGAAACCCATTAAAGGGGGGGGGGAATTTACTACCTGGGTGAGAGAGGAAACCAATTCCTCTTTAGGGAGGGACACAGCTTTTGCTTCAATGGGAGATGTGAAGAGAGCGAGGAGAGAGAGAGAGGCTGAGGTGGGCAAGAATAGGACATGGGCAGGCTTCAATTGAGCTAATTTGGAATTGGGCTTAGAAATAAAGGCTTTTTGTGCGGGTGAGAGAGAGGGTGACGATGAAGGAGGTTGAAGGTGAGCTTTCATGGTGGATGAAGCTCGAAGGGCCATCTCCATTGCCATCTCTGACCTCTCACTGTGAGAGAGAGAGAGAGAGACACAGCCAGAGAGTGGCTGCAGATAGCTGATCAACTCGAAATATGCAGAATTAATTGCTGATGACAATTGAACGGTCCAAAATTTAAAGGCATTTATCCATTGGCTGATTTAATGCCACGTGGCAACTGAGATTTCATACTCGACCATCATCGGCCTGTCACGTGGCAATCAAGGTGATGTAAATTTTTCAGCTAATTATTCTCTCTGTTTTTATATAAATGTAAAAGAAGAATAAATTTAATAGATTATAGAATTTTAAAAAGCATTTATAAAATTCTCTTATTACAAAATTAGTTTTTTTAAGCATTTATAAAATTATCTTTGTAAACACAAATTTCGAGTCTAAATAAATTAAGACAAAAAATATGGACAAATTAATTTATATTAATTTCAGAAGGTGTGGATACAATCTCTGTGTATTTGTTACAAGTAAGCAAATAAAAGTCCTCTGATTCGATCTCCAATTTGTACTTGAAGGAGGGTCGGTTGACTTGTATCTCGATCAAGTTGGTTGATTTGATTTCCTTTGAATGAATTTCAATGGATTTGATCTTGAGAGAGGGCCTAAGAGGCTTGATCTCAATCAAGACGAGCTTTTTTTGATCTTCGATGGTAGACGGCACGTGCTTTGATTGTGCTTGTTGTCTTCCTTCAGAGAAATTGGCCCCTTGAGTCTTCAGAACGACTTCAGAGTGAATGAATCTTCCACTGCTGCATGTGCTGAGCTCTGGAGCCTGTAGGATGTTGAATGTTGAGCTCCCCTTTAAAATGGGGGGGGGAGGATCCCTATTTATAGGCTCTACTGGTTAGGGTTAGAGCCGGGTTTTAGGCCTAGGCCCAATAATTATTTTCTTATTTTTAAATAAAGATAATAATTACTAATTTCTGCATCATCGATGACACGTGGCGGCTTTTGATTGGCTACACTTAATTTTAACCAAGCGGGTCCGCCAAAGTCAACGTGACACGTAGCATTTTATGGTTGGTCCATTTTTTACATGTGGCATCATCTGATTCGTCATAGAATTTTTACCTTCTACAGTCTTATTATAAAATGGAGTATAGCAATTGTCTCAAATGTTCTTTACTAATCAAACATACAATTTCAAACGTTGGGACAGTAATCAAATAAGCAAATTAGGGGCCAATGATATAGGAACTAGTCATTGTCCTTTGTTTCTTCAATTTCATTATCATAAACCACAAGCTTCTTTAAATACTACAAAATATCCCAACGTCAATAGGGCAAATATGCTCAATAAAATAATTTTTTTTAAGCTAACCAACAACTTAAAAATATTTTTACATAATAATGATAGGGCGGAAAAACCTACTGAAGATTTAAGCGCTTATAGCTTATTTTAAATTTGTTCTAAGATTTTTGAACTTTAAAAAATTGAACTATCATTGAATTATGATAAAGAACACCAATTTGCAAATGAAATTATAATTTTTAAAAATAAAAGAAGCAATTTTAGACCTGTAATATATATCTGTTTACATAACTAGAAATATATTGGACTCCTTAGACTTTTTTGCAAGTCAAGCTATATCTTAGTCCATTGCAACCATTTCAAAGTGTGATTATACATGCCTAGTAGACAACTGATATGGGAAGATTACATTCATTGGTTATCTTATCCATTTCAAAGTGTGATTATACATGGGGGAATCTCCACAAGGCAAGAGTTTCCTTATCCCATTAACACAAGCCCTTAGCCACATAAATAAGATGATCAAATGACAACAATATTGGACTACACTTGAATCTACTTTTAACAGCGACATATTTCACTCAATTCGGACTATGAAGAGGTTCATTTTATAGGTCAATTATTCTAGTTCAATATTTTGCAAATAAAATATGCTGTCAAGACTAACTATGAAATTAAATTTTTGAAGTGACTATTTAGTCATCATGATGTAATTTTTTTTTTGGGGTCTTTGATCCTCTATTTTAATGGAGTCAAGCTACTGCTGACCCAATAAGGGGTAGAACACTCCCACTATATATTTTCTCTGTTTACAAAACTTGAATCTGAAATTTTATTTAAAGAGAACAAGTGTGAAATTACTTGAACCAACCTGTGTTAATTGCATGATATATTATTAAACGCGTGACAATAATTAAATGTTTTCATTACCTTTTAACTGAAAAAATCTTAGGTACTAAATATATTAGTCTTGATAGTGTAGTCTTAGAAACTATAGATATGTTTAGGGGGGTTAAAAAAACCTTAAAAGGTGAAACGGAAAATAAAACTATGATATTCGAATATTCAACCGATCCTCATTTGCTTTAAAAAAAAATTTGTATTAACAAAAAAACCCCAAAATATCGACTTAAAACAATGATACAATTTATAAAGGCCAAGCGCCCACTGGACGAGTAATGGGTTTAGCACTTTAGGCCCATCCACACCCCCCTAAACCAGCCCAATCCTTTCTTGTAAGATCTAGAGCTTGGGCCCCCAAAAGAATTGGTAGTGTCAAAGTGCGAATTTTTCAGTAATATATATTTTTCAGTAAAATTTCTAAGGAAATGCTTTTGTTGAATTTCTTAAGCTTAATCTTTTAATGCAAGGAAGCAAATTCATTATTGAGTTGTCCATACGGGTAATGTTGGTTAAAATGAATGGGGATCAGCCCACTCATAAGTTTAGTTGAAGGTCAGTAGCTGAATTGTCCACACGGTAACGTTTTGATAGGTCCAACTTCACTTAGATTAATTAAATGTGAATAAGTGAGTAAAGTTGGCTACATTATTTGTAAATTTTGTAACCTAGGTTTAGTTCTACTTGAAAATTTGGCATAATTTGACTTGTCAACTAGGATATGCTGATAGACCATTGCAATCGGTTCAAGAATTGAACAAAAAGCTAATTTCTTGAGCTTCAAGGCTAGCTCAATTAGCTGATATGATCAATCTGTTTACTCGTAGTATGTGAGGGATATGATACAATCGAAACAACATCATTTTTTGTGGTTGAAAACTATAGACGTGGTGGACACCAACCACAATATTAGGGTCAAGACATGTCCTAAAATTTCTTGAGCATAATCAAGTCAATGCTAGCTCGATTTCCTGATATGATCAACCTACTAACTCCTACTATATGAGGAACATGTTATTATTAAGGGATATTCTAGATAATCCAAATGACTTCATTTTTTTTTGTTGAAAAAGTATAAACAGGCTGAACACTAACCACAATATTAGAGTCAGACCATGTCCTAAAATTCACAAGGGTCCTTACAAATCACTCATCAAATAAAAAAAATCATATTAAAAGCACAAATTCAACACGTATCTCTTCCTAAAATCGAACTTGTTCCTCACCAGCTTTCCTAATCCCTATGGATAACATCTAGTTGTTCAAGCTAAGGAAATTAAACCATAATTTGACTTGTTTAATTAAGGCACAAATATATTCTTTCATTTGTAGTGAAACCGTGATGGTTAAGGAAAACAAGTGCTTCCCTTTACACGTCCTTGTTGTTTTCCTTTCCCTTTTGCAGTTCATCAATATCACCCTGTTTCTATGCAACTTTTGCTAGGATAAAGCTCAATCTTTTGCATGCCCATGTGGTCTTCCACTCTCCTGACCAAATATATAGAGCACTATAAAGTCTACTTTCACCACTTTATGTTATAATAATTTTTGGATTATTAAAAAAAAAAACCCTTGGCCATTTGATTTGATTTCATAAATTATGTATACAATCATAAATTTGCCCTAATTCGAATCTCAATATAGGTTTTTAAAATGAGTCTCTCGCTGCAGGTTTAAGAATAACCCATGTTCTAATTTGTGTAAATCCTATCAAAATAAAATTCGCACTGATTTTGTTGTTTATAGTCATTTTTTACTAATTTATGGTGCATAAAATGGCAAATATTTAATTTGATTTTTAGATATATTTCTCAAATTTGAGCTATATATAACGTCATAGTCTATTGTAGTGGTCTTTATGAATTAAAGGAAGACTTTCTATGTTTTGGATCTTTCTAAACCATTTAATGAAAGCCATATTAATTAGTGCTGGTATTTTTGTATTTGAGTATTATCCTAAGTGAAATAAAACATAATGGAAGGTTACCTAGAGTTTCTTACATTTGAATTGAACTGAAATTATCCTACCAATATGAATTACCCATATTTTTTAAATTGACTTATTTTTTGGTTCAAAAGAGCGGCGAAAAATAATTTAACTGACGACTTATTAGACCAGCTAAAACATAAAAAAACATGTCTATTAAAGTAGCTGATTCAAGCCCAACCCAAAAATAACCCTTCTCCAAGGTCTATAAATGCTCAAACCCTTGGCAAGAAAACCACATAGACTATCAACCAAAACAAAAAATGGCAACAACAGCAGCAACAACATCAGGAATACCCAACCAACAACAACCACCACCAACCCAAATGCAACAAGAAGTTTCATACCCACAAACCATCATACACAACCCTTCATCATCATCAACAGGTTCAATAGGGCCTTTTTTTGCAGTGATATCAGTGCTTGTTGTTCTTGCCGTAGTTTCATGTCTTCTGGGAAGATATTGCATTGGAAGGGAAGAAACTCCCCTAGAAAGCATCAAGTACAGAGGATCCTGTTTTGCAAGGCTTAAGCAACGCATCCGTCGATGCTTTTCGAGGGACGTTCATGTTGGAGTCGGAGGAGGAAGAGGAGTTAAGGTGGCTAATGCTGCTCCTCCTCCACTCGCTGATGAGAAAGGCTCTGATGGCAACTAGGAGATGTGGTTTTCCTTTTGGAGATGTATGGTTTTGATCTTACTACGATGTTCGTGAGCATGGTGTGTATTGTTGATATTGTTTTAAGCCCCCTTGTGTAATCTTCACTACTATGACTCTAATTTTTTTTAAAAAAAGTTCTCATTGGCCTCATGCCAATTAAGTTATAAATAATTCTGCAATCCTTTAAATCAATCGAAAATGCGTATGACATGATAGTGTCAAATTAGATGCACTCAAACTACCCTTCTTTTTAAATATAAATTTGACCATCAAATCTGTAAAAGTTTATCTTAAACTATCAAGCTTATGATAAGTGTCCCAATTAAATAGGACAGCCCAAAATAAACAAACAAGTAAAGTAAATGATTCCCTGAACTTACTCTCCCAAAATAATGCAAAAGTAGCAGTAACCCAACTCACTATCTCCCCCAAATGACGTGCTTTAACATCTCCAAGGAATAAGGATCTATCTTTCCCAACTCATAATGATTGTAAATACTATGATAAGAGCTTCACTTCAATTTTGCGCCGCACCCAAGCCCAAAAAAAAAAGAAAACACCCCCCCCCCATCACTAGGGATGTCAATTGGGTTGTTGGCTAGCCCCAATGATATTAGAGCTTACGGCCACTTAAGTCACTAAGGGCGGTAATCCTAGTCGACTCCAGCCTATAGAAGGAGACATAGGGGGAGGCTAGAGATACAATCACAGACAGAAATATCCTACTCTCCTCTCCCTCACTCTCACGAACCCCCTATTATCTAGCGAGATTCGTATTTAGGATGTGAATTCTTAAGATGATTCTAGTAGCCGTCTAGCATTGTAAAAATATATTCTTTTTTTATTCATGGAAATGGGTTTAGTTTTTCTTTTTTTTTTCCGGAGGGTATTGTATATATGATGAATCATTGATGATGATCTAATAGCATTGTAAAAATGAAATAGGTTCAATAAATGTAGAAATTTTCAGTATTTTAATTTGATATTGGGTTTTGAATCTTTTTGTTGATCGCACATAATTTGGTCGAAGTAATTTACCCCAAGGCTCATTGCTTTTATGAAGATGGACTTCAATAATTAATATGCCAACTAGCCAATATTGTTGTGACCTTAACTTAGAATAAAGATTGTACCTTACAAGTTTGTATGGTGAGTTTACTTTGTAATTCTTGTTGCATAGGTACACATGATTCGTTTGATTTTTAAGATTTTATATCACGCGTTCAGAATAGTACTTAGCATGCTCTATAAATCACCTAATATAAATCCATTAAGGCCAAATTTAAGAAGATCTAGATATACATAACCATAGCACACTTCGTGCTTCAAACTTTACATGCAAGGGAGAATCTTCATGAAGATCACGCTCGGCAATGTGATATAGTAACCGTAACATATATATGTAAACGAAAGATATATGTACCGATTATTGAGGAAGTTAACTAAGTTACACAAGGCACAAAATAGGCTACAAATTAGCACGACAACATTATATCCAATTGGAACCAGATATTCATCAACTACAGGACATCAAATACGTGCACAATTGAGCCATTACAGTAGTCACACTTTTAGTTCAAAGGACATTCATATTAGGGACGTGTTAGAGAATAAAACCTATTTTTGAGCCTTCGCAAAGTTGTCGACAACTATCTGTACAATATCTTCACAACATTTATCAAATATGCTATTCATGAATTATCAAATATATATCAAACATATCTTTCCTTAACATTTCTTGCGCCCATGGATTTTGGGCTAATGAAGGTCACCCACTCACAAGAGTTAATGGATTTTTCTTCTTCTCGTATTTTTAGGTTAGAATTGGATGAAGGAGGGTACTTCGAGATTCAAACAACACCTAGTAAAACCATTTATTGAAAATATGATTTATAGATTGTAAAAATAAACTGATAGACGAGATTAAATCTTACCACGTGCATGGCATATACGATATCGGAGTTACTATGATTAAAACACAACCACTATCGTTTAGCATAATATAACGGGTGCAATTAGAACTACCAACAGATATCTTAAAAAAGAAAAGAAAAGAATGAAAACTCCATATTTTAGTTTCTATTTTTATACTTTTCTTGAAAAATCTTAAAAGTGTGGCTTCAAATTATCTTCAAATTCCCTAACAAGACTTAATTATATGCCTCTCTCACCCCCTCCCTCTCTTTTGCTGCACATTTCCTCCTCTCCCTTCTTCCATCCTAACCAAACCCAACAATGGAGCAAACCATAGAGGTGGACCCGGTGGAGCAACTCAAGCACATATTCTCGCGGTTCGACATGGACTCAGACGGGAGCCTAACCCTGCTCGAGCTCGCCGCCCTCCTCCGGTCCCTAGGGCTCAAGCCCTCAGAGGACCAGCTTCACATAATGCGAGCCACCATGGACTCAAATGGCAATGGAACAATCGAGTTCGACGAGTTCTTCAAAGCCATAAGGCCTGACTTGAACAAGGAGGTCATGGCGAACCAGGGTCAGCTCCTTGAGGTATTTGCCATATTTGATAGGGATGGCAATGGGGTCATAACCACCGCCGAGCTCGCCGGAGCCATGGCTAAGATGCATAGCCCTTTGACATATAGAGAGTTGATGGAGATGATGAAAGAGGCTGATTTGAATGAAGATGGAGTCATCAATTTCCATGAGTTTACAACCATAATGGCTATGTCTGCTGCACATTTCCTTGGCATCAATCTCCCTGCACAAAAATAGGTTTCTTTTCTTTTTGTTTGTGGAAATAGGTTAAGTTTCTCTCTCTGCCTCTCTCTTTTGGGATGTTGTATGACGATTATCTAATCTAATCTAATCTAATATCAAGTGTATACTAAGACAAAAGTTCATAAGGGAAATCGGTGTCTATATGACAAAATTTATGATGTTTAGTTACACCTAAGCAAATTTCAAACTTAGTTTTTCTCTCTCTTTTTTTTGGATGTTTTATGACAATCATTTAGTCTAATCTAATATGGATTGTATATTAAAACAAATATCCATACTAACACAGGTTGGTTCAAGCGGTTTGATACTTGTTCCCCTTAAGTAAGGTCTCAGGTTTGAGTCTTATGAATGGAGAATGAAGAATGAAGACTCAGATCACCCTAGAGGAGGGGAGAATAAGGTGATTGCAAAAACTTTAAAATCAAAATCAAATGTAAATGCAGAAATTAAATAGAGATGATAAACAACGATATTTTAACGAGGTTGGGCCTCAATCAAGCTTAGGTCCCCGCCTAGAGTTATCCAACTGTAAGATTTAACTCTCTACTTCTTTTATTAAGATGAAGTCTCTGTGTCTTTTTCTTCCTTGGTTTGGGCTACTATTTATAAGCTTCAGCACTCGTTCATCAAATATAGAAATTCTGCTTAGGGTATGCTGAAATGGCATTTCAGACCCTTGATTTCTGCTCATCAGCTTCTGATTTCATTCTGTTGCCTTTCTTGCCACGATTTAGGTGGATGTGATACTGCACAATATTTTCTCAAGATATTTTAGGCATGCATTCTAAAATCAAGGGATAATATCATTTGATTGCATCATATCTTTCCTTGATTGGCTTGCAATTAATCAATCAATTAAAATCATACCAAATCTCCTAAATTGATTCCTCAAAATTTGAAATTCAAATTTTGATTCAGCTAAACAATTTCCATGATGGGTTTCAATTAAACTGGCAAATAATAGTCACACCCATATTCTTTCCTTGTGTATCCACGCGTTCAATTCTTTTATTTTTCATCCAAGGTTTTAATTAATTTTGTGTTCTATCAAAACCATTTGGCCACTAAGGAAGTCAACATCAACAAAAGTATGTTGGACCGACCATAGATATTATATATAAAATAGAATAATTATAAAATCAACTCACTTCATAATTTCATATATAACACTAATTATGTTGTTTGTTATCATCAAAATCAATATGTGACTCTTAGAGTCAACAATCTCCCCCTTTTTGATGATGACAAACAATTTATTGTTAAGGTGAAATAGTATTGGAAAATATACCTTTGTTTATGCGAATACTTACCATCATCATCTTCTTCTCCCCCTTTGTCATCATTGAAAATGGACATAAGATATAATATATTATATTAATAGCATAGCTCCCCCTTAATATGACACTCACAAAAGTTATCATAGGCTTATACATCAATAAGTGCAATTATAAAGGTTAACATTACAAAATCAATCATATATATGACTTGTTGATTCAACTTTCTCATGAATAGTATTGATGATCTTAGGGGATATAGTATTAATTTTTCAAAACTCTTTATGGCTCCTATTTTACAATTAATTCAGAACATGTATGTGGAATATTAGAATAAGTTAATCAAGCATTTCTCTCCCTTACATTATCAATTGAAGCATATATTTTCAATATTTGGGGTGGGGTCATATCATGTGTAAGAGTATGAAAAGATTATATACCATAAATATTAGTCAAGAGCATAATTATTCTTCACCCCTTGAATATTCCCCAAGAGGATAAACATGGGATATTAGGTGCCAACAAATTTGAAAAATAAATATATCATCAAAATCAGTAATATGATACCCAAACTTGTATGTCTTATATGTATGTATGAGTTCATTGGAGAGATTAATCAACGTAAAAGAGTGTTGCATCTCCCCTTAATTTTGTCAAAAATAACTATTTTATATAAATAACATGAAAATATCAAAATCCTAGTGAGTAAAGTTGACCAAAGTTATGATCAAGATATCATAGTCATACCAATAACTAACACAAAAAACAAATAAAATAAAATAAAACGCACTTCTTTATGTATAAATAGCAAGCAAACATTATAAGCGTGTCAAATGAATCTCGCTCGCTTACTTAAAGATGTGTGATTTTATACGGAATATGATGACTAAAATCAATTGAAAATATCAACCCCTAAATTTGTATTTTTTATTTCATGGAGACACATATATATAAGATTATAAGAGATATTGGCATATATGTATGTTAACCAAGTAAAACTCAAATATCTCCTACTATAAAATAGTTAATTCAAAGATAATTCATGATGTGAAGCGAAACTTGATTGATGCCAAAATTTAATACAAAATAAATCACACTAATGGCTAAAATCATGAAGATACAAAACTGCACAACTATGGAGATAGTAACATATAAAGATCATACTTTATAGATCAATCATTGTCTCCCCTTTGATAAAGATAATTAATGCAAATCTATGTGTGAGAAATTTCACATATATGTTATGCATGGCAATTTGATGATTAAAAAGAACTTACCAATTTCTATGCTAGACAAGCCAGTTGATCTCAATTGATAATCATTACTGGGGAGAATAGTAGATAGAATAGATAGACATCCAAGGCATAATCTACAGTAACCTCTTTTTTTTTAAAAAAAAATAAAATCATTACCACACATGAGTACTCTGGTGACTCTTGAACATCCACCTTCTATATTAAATTTTAAGGTTGCCTTATTTGGATGTTAAGTTTCCTTGTTGGTTCTTGCTACTTTTTCTCCCGCCAAAGTTCTTTTTGGACCATCTTATAGTGGCTCCTTTTTTTTGGGGGGGGCTCATTTGATTGATCTCCTTCAAGGTATTCTTTCCCAAACAGTTCATTACTATAAATTGTAATTGAAGTGCATACCTTATTCTTTGCATATACTTAATAACCATTGGCACATATACTCTTCTTCCCCTTTGAAATTAATTAATTATGCAATATCACACACAATGAAATAATATGTATTGCATATATATGTATGATCAAACATGTATCAAGATTCGAGTGATATGATAACGAAAGCAATAAATAAGATACACCATGTATATATACCATGTGAGAGACATGCGTAGAAGTGATTTTTAAACATATGACAATCTCACATAAAAGTCAATAAGTTATCTTCCCCTTAATACAAGTTTTAAATTGTAATCAATATAAAGTGACTAATATCAATAACATATTATTTAATGACAGTCTTAAAATTTATGACCATAACTTAAGAAATAATATACCTCGGACTAAAAATGAATCATGAAAACAAGATTTTATGATTAAAGTTGTAAATATTATACTATGCCATATAAAACACCATACACAATTTTTGATTTATAAAAACAATAATATGAATAGTAAGTTAATCCAGCAATATCTTCCCTCGCCGGAATTAAACTTAGCATATCACAGCATCATAAAATATGACATGTGATGGAGCTAGTATCATATCGAAGCATATTGATTGATGCAATCAAGATCTTACATAGCATAAAATCAATGTCAATGGCAAATATCTATCATGCATTGCTAGAAGCATATGACAAAGTGAATGGTCAACTACGAATGTCATGCTATATATATTTAATTAAAAAGTATAATAAGTTCATACAAATGACATGCAACTATCAAATTTTTTTGGGGCACATAAGTCCATTGAATTTGTTACTACATACTTCCCCTATATGAAAATAAAACAGGTTGACATATAAGGACTAGTTAGCACAAAAGCTTTTAGAAAAATGTATTACCATAAGCTCAAAGATTCTAGCTTGAGTGTCCATTTTGTTTTTTTTTTTAATGTACATATTTTATTTATTGTTTGGATGTCAATTATTTCTATAAAACAAACTTAGGCCTTTCTTAAAGCACTTTGAAAACTTTGGATCCATATGAGTCATTGCCTACCATGCATATTAGGTCATCTTGTACCTTTTGCTACCCAAATTTGCATGACCCTGTGACCATTTATTTTAATTGGACAACAAGTAGAAATATGACCTAATTTACAACAATAATTGCAAGTAATAAAATTACTACTTTCGTGATTGGTTGATTTAACAAAGAAGTTTTTATAACACTTCTTTTTACTGAAAGGATTGAAACCGATCCCTTCTTTGTTAAATGATGTTTTTGTGAGTCGAGAATTTTATTTAAATTTTCTTCTCCTTTAGAAAATTTTAAAATAATTTTTTTAAGGTTGGCACACTTGGACTGTAAGTAATTTTTCTCTTTTTGAAGAAGGACATATTTTTCTTGAGCTATATTTAAATCATTTGACAACAAGTCATTTGATTTTTGCAATTCAATATTTTCTTGAGACAAATCAAAGATCATTTTCTTTAAACCTTTAATTTTAGAACTATATCCTTGTAGCTGTTTGAGAAAATAGAGTAATAATTTTATTACCTTATGTTTTGAGCACTTGTTTAAAGCATCATATACCTCATCTGGAACTTCGTACTCTTCTTCTTCTGCTTCTTTACTTATGTTGCCATCATCATCATCATCACTTGAATTTGGATCCCTAACTTGTTCACTTGCCATTAAGCAAGGATTATTGATCTCTTTTTTGTCATTGCAATTGTCAAGCATGTTCTCCATCTTTGACAAAATGATATTTTCTTCATTATTATCTTCATACAAAAGCAAAAGTTTTTTCCATAATTCATTGGCTGTCTCACAACAACAAACATAATTAAAAATATCATTATGTAAAAAATACTGTAAATTATATAAAGTCATTGCATTTTTCTTAACCCTTTCTTTCTCATCTTGATTCAACTTTTCTTTTGGCTTGATAACGTTGGAACCATCATTTTTGATCCATGTGGTGATAAAAGGACCATATGTAATAATGTCCCAAAGATCAAAGTCGATTGATTCGACATAAGACTTTATCCTACACTTCCAAGGAGAAAAGTCAGTACCATTAAAAATCGTAGGAAAATTAATAAAGGCACTTGATAGATTAGCCATAGGATCTAACTATAGACGGTTAAGTCTCAAAATTATAGCGCCTGCTCTGATACCAATTGAAGACTCAGATCACCCTAGACGGAGGTGAATAGGGTAATTGCAAAAACTTAAAATCAAAATCAAATGTAAATGCGAAAATTAAATAGAGATGATAAGCAACGATATTTTAACGAAGTTGGGCATCAATCAAGCTTATGTCTCCGCCTAGAGTCATCCAACTCTAGGATTTAATTCTCTACTTCTTTTATTAAGATGAACTCTCATAATCTCTCAGAGCTACCTCACTCTAGAGATTCTAAGTACTTAAATCAATCTCTTGATTTAAGTATGGAGGAGTTGTGACCTCACACCAACTTCTAAATTCACTCCTTAATAAAGAATCCTCAATTCACTCACAACTCTTGATCACAAAATAATACTCAGTACAATAGTTTGTAGTAAGTGCTCAATGCTACTTTTTATTCACTGCCTTTGTGTCTTTTTATTCCTTGGTTTGGGCTACTATTTATAAGTTTCAGCACTCGTCCACCACATATAGAAGTTCTGCCTAGGGTATGTTGAAATGGCATTTCAGACCCTTGATATCTATTCATCAGCTTCTGATTTCATTCTCTTGCCTTTGTTGCCAATGTTTAGGTGGAAGTGATACTGCACAATATTTTCTCAAGATATTGTAGGCATGCATTCTAAAATCAAGGGATAATATTGCTTGATTGCATCATGTCTTTCCTTGATTGGCATGCAATTAATCAATCAATTAAAATCATATCAAATCTACTAAATTGATTCCTCAAAATTTGAAATTCAAATTTTGATTCAGCTAAACAATTTTCATGATGGGTTTCAATTAAATTGGCAAATAATAGTCACACCCATATTCTTTCCTTGTGCATCCACACGTTCAATTCTTTTATTTTTCATCAAAGGTTTTAATTTTGTGTTCCATCAAAATCATTTAGCCACTGAGGGAGTCAATATCAACAAAAGCATGTTGGACCAACCATAGATATTATATATGAAATAGAATAATTATAAAATCAACTCACTTCATAATTTCATATATAACACTAATAATATTTTTTGTTATCATTAAAATCAATATGTGACTCTTAGAGTGAACAGAGAAAATCTGTGATGGGAGAGTTCTGCCCCTTATTGAACTAACAGTAGCTCGACTCCAGTGAAATGGAGGATCCAAAACCAAGACCAAAAACAAATGTCCATAAGAAATTGCATGTCTATATGACAAAATTTTAGATATTTAATTATTTCTAAGCAAATTTCAAACTTATATAATTTATTACAATTATAAACGTTGTTCTTAGAAAAAAAAACTTCAGTCATATTTAAGATGGGACCATTCTCATAAAAGCAAAACTTTTTTTTTGTTTTTCTTTCATTAGATTTACTATATGCTATGGCATATTCCAAAATCAATAATTCAAGTATGTTCTACTTTCTTGAACTAGCCAGCCAATTTTATAATATTTTCATACAATAAATGATGAGATAATAGGTCTAAAAGTGCATATACTCAAGATACAAGCACTTATAACTTGATTTAAAGTGTCCTAAGATTTTTACATCTTAAACAAATGGGAACTAACTCTGAAACATTAAAAGGATGACCAATTTAAAGATTAAATTATGAATCTCATAATTAAAAAAAAGGAATTTTCAGAGTTGTCAATACATAACAATTTACGTATCTAAAAATATTTATGGACCCCTTAAAATTTTCAAGTCCAACTATATCTTAGCCCACCGAAACCGTCTTCTTGAGGGCAAATGGTGTGTTCCTAGTAGAAAATTACTATGTCAAGATTACATTCATTTGTAAATGTTAAGTTTGCCTTATCTATTTCAGAGACTGATGATACATAAGTAACAATCATGATCAAGGGAAGCTCCAGAAGGCAACAATTCCCTTATCCCATTATTACAGGCCCCTGGCCACATAAATAAGATGACCAAATCATAACAATATCGATTACACTAAAATTCACTTCCAAAAGTAATCTACTTTAATCCGAGTTGTGGATAAGGTTTATCTCATAAGTCAGTTATTCCATGATGGTAATCCCTCATTTTGCAAATTTAATATACTGAAAACTTTCAAAGTGGGTACGTAACAATTAACGTGATGTCCACACCAAGATTGAACGTAAGATAATATCTGAACTTTGTTTTTATCTTTCAAATGAAAGTTCCACGTAGAAATTACATTACTTCTGGAATTCTAAATCTTTTTTTGTTGATTTCGTTGTACATTGGGTGTGAAGTTTTGCCCAAGGACCATTGCTCTGATTCTTATGGAGATGAACTCCAACAAATAATATACCAACTGATCAACCAGGCTTTGTCATTCAAAAGCAGGAAAGGATTTTACCTCATAGATTTGTATCGTAAATTTTACCTCAAAATTTCTGTTGTTTAGACATGCGTAATAGACTAATGGGGTGGATTCTTAATATTTTACATCCTGCATTTAGAACGGCGCTTATCACGCTCTATAAACCACCCAACATGAATCCAGCAAAAGGGGAAGTTCAAGAAGATCTAAATATACACAACCTTATGCTTCAAGCTTCACATGCAAGGGAAAATCTATATGAAAGATCATGCTCACCAGTGTCAAGTAGTGCCTGTTATATATGCTACAAACAAAAGATTATATGTACTGATTATTAAGAACACATAGCTAACTATGTTACACAAAGCGCAAAATTGGCTACAAATCAGCACAACATTTCATTCAATTGGAACCGCATACCTTTCAACCGCAGGGCATCAAATGCTTGCACAACTCATTGCTCAAGTACCGGCGCTACATGACCATTGAGTATTGACCAACTTTAACTCCCCACCCCCCAAAAAAATTTTTAAAAAAAATCTAAAAACCAGGTTTTCTTCCAGTTTGCACAATCGACTCCCTCGACTCACTTGTGTTTGGAGTGCTTTCTCCTTCGATGCTTCTTCCGAGAAGACCTCCTCTTATGGTCTCTCGATCTAGACCGATATCGGTCTTCTGAACTATTGGAAGAATCACTCTCTGAACTACTGTGTCTATGTCGATGCCTCCTAAAGCGCTTCCTGCTCCTTCCGTCTTCTGAGGAGGAACTGCTCCTGTCATACTTAGCCATCCTATCTCTTCTATCTTCTGTATCGGGTCTAACATCGTTGTCAT
Organism: Carnegiea gigantea; assembly: GCA_029747015.1. NCBI lineage: Eukaryota > Viridiplantae > Streptophyta > Magnoliopsida > Caryophyllales > Cactaceae > Carnegiea > Carnegiea gigantea. Next base: position 590,488 of record JAKOGI010000005.1, on the reverse strand, counting down.
TTTTCTTCCTACTACTTGGCGATTTCTCTCGGTCTATATCCTCATTGCCAACTGTGTGCTCCAATGGTTTGCTCTCGATGTGTCCTTGGATTGTAGGCTGACCATGATTATCTAAAGAAGCAGAGGGTGGCAAATCCTGTGGAATGGCACCGGTGGCTCTGGAATCTTCTGGAACATGCCTAATGGAAGGAGAGGTCCCGGTTTTAGTAGTTGGGGGAGGGACATCTGGAGGAACTTCGAGACCAAGTTCTTTGCCCAAAGACTCCAAGAAGTCACTAGCTACTAAGCGGCTTAAAGCTGCGCTCGCCGCTTCGGTCTTCTTTTGTGGATCTTCAGTTTGATTAACACCAGCTTCCTCCACTTCATCATCTGAGTCATCAGAGAAAATTGCCTGCAAACAACAGCATACCACAGACAATGGTAAATCTCTGAGCAATTGTTCCTTAAATCTAGGAGAGCACATCTCCCCCCCCCCCCTTCTTGCGGTGGGAGTTGAATATTCTTGTAAGAGCGGAGACCAAAAAAATGCCATAGTATCTCCCACTTAGCCTAGCAAAATTGACCTATGGAACAGATCCGAGTAAAACCCAACATTCAGCAATGGGTTTTAACCTGAATCAGACTAAGCTTATCCTGGATATGCTCGAACAATCCTCATATTTCCCAAACAAACTTCTTAGACCAATGCTGACCTGAGCACGACCTGAACTCAAGATGATGGAACCTCAATTCCAAGTTTCCATCAACCCCAACCTCAGCCTTGGGCAAAGGGGCGCAGCCCAATGATGCAAAAGGGCGTCGTGTACAAAGATCTTTGCTCATCCAAGGCAATATTCTAACAAATTTAAAATAATCAGTAGGATATTCAAACTTCCAATTTTTTAGAGCGTAAGCAGGCCCTCAGGGCTACCCATGATGGACTACAAAATTTGAAATGAAGTAATTCTATGATGAAAAGGCCACGAGAAGGTTTTAAAGATGAGCAAACCGTGTTTTCACTTTGCAGCATCCATGATATGCACTACGTGATTGCTGCATCAGAGTGACTCCGCAAATGCAGCCGGAACCACATTTTTAATTTTTGGCTACAACCAAGCCTTTCGGGGGGGGGGGGGGGATTGTGTATAGGTGCTAGAAGGAGCTTTTAAAGGACCATGTCCTCCTATCGCCCAAGACAAGGGATCTATACCATGAAGAGTCAGGGACCACTAGTTCTTCAGATAAAGGAGTTGCATCAAGTTAGAATTAATGCAAAACATCATATGCCAGAAGTGCAAATGTAAGCTGATAACTGATTCTCAGGAAGTTTCTCCGAATATGCATCTGAATGCACGAAAAAAAAGTGACTGGCAGTAAACAAAACAAATTAAGACTCTTTTTTGGGTTGGGGGGGGGGGTAGAAGTATCTTTTCTGCACCTACTGAAAAACCAAGATTCTCAATTGCTAGAAAGCAAAACCAAAAAGAAAAAAAAACAACAACAATTGCTACAAAGACTCCAGCAGCAACAAGCAAACAGTAGCCGTGATTTAGAATCCTACGCATATAAACAGAACTAGCAACTACGAGAAAAGCAAACATAAATACCTTGTAAAGATCTACTGGGCGCTCAACATTTTCAACTTCCACAGCAACTTCAGATTCCTTGCCCTCCATTTCTGTGACCACATTTTCATTGCTTTTTGAAGGTATGTGCAGCAGGTCATTAGATACAATTATATCTTCTGATTTCGTAATTTTGGCAGCATCTGAAGTAAACATGAGATCCAGCTTGCTTCTGGCTCTTGGAGCAGGTGGCGGCTACAAAGGACAACAGAGAACTAGGTTAGAGTCTCAGAAACACTAACAGCCTAGGGACACAAAGTTGTGTAATATCAATCTAGTTTAAGAACAATGTAAAAGAGTTTATCAAGTCCTATTTTCACTGCCCTCTCAGATTTGTTTTCTATAGTTTCTTAACTTAAAGAAATAACACCTACAAAAACATTTTACATTGTTTTCAAGATAAACAGACATTAGACTGCATAAATTCAAAGAAACAGACAATTCATTCAGTAACCTATTTAGAGCGTAGTAAGTATTCATTATACGAGTTCCAATAATATAAATATGAGCTCTGCTAGCAGACAAGTTATATTTTTTTATTCTTTACTCGGGGCTCATTGTTAAGGTACAAGATTGTTCTGCCTACTTCATTTGGTGCTTTAGTTAATTTATTTCCTAGGCCAATAACTAATAGAAAATATCTTTTGGGGGGTACACGATCAGTGCACGCCTAAATGAGAAGCCAAAACTTTCTGAAAATTGGTCTAAAATCTAGAGCCTAGGGGCAACAGTCCAAAATTCAAAGAAATTGAGGATAATCGCTGGACCCTAATCTGAAATGTTGATAGAAGTCAGCGAAGTTACGGAAACAAGAACCGGGGGGGGGGGGATTGGGCTAAGTTAAGACCAAACTGCCTGCAAGGACACACCGAAAAAGAGGACCTGTCACCATGGAAATCCCCCCCACCCTCTCCTTAAACAGGTAGACGGATCTAAAATAGATATCAAACCACGGTTAGCCCACAACAGAATCACTAGATACATCTAACCGCGACAAAGAAGAAGAACTTTCGACACCAGCTTCTCACAAATACGAGGCTAGTAAGTATCCTCTGAATATCCCATGACAAATCAAGAATCGTTCCCTCACTGAATATCATGATCCTAAGCACTGAAAAGAATAGCAGAGGGCTGCACAAGTTCCAATTTTAAAAGTCACCAGTATATGCAGCTGAATGGTGCAATCAATAACAATGAGATACAGAATGTTACCTTTCCCATGAAAGGATCAACAATGTCAAAACGCTTGCACAATAAAGGCGCAGGTCGCCATTGGAATTCCTCCCGTTTTGGATAGACTTTCTTTGATATTACTTCTTCCGTGGAGCTGGCCTTCCCATGCTATGAAGAGGGAAAAAAAATAAATAAATTTCCTAAACCATAGGCAATTAAAAAATTCAAATGTTTGCCAAACATACCTCAACTCCTCCAGAAGTAAACCGAGGACCAGCTGCCATTGTGAATTCCATGAACTGCTGAGCAGAAAGTTTGCTCTGGTTGGCTGATTTTGCTTTTTCTATTGCCTCAGCAGCAGCCTCAAAATCCAATCTCTCACGAGCTCGAGCAGCTTCTGTCATGTTGCTTGCTTTACCTGAATCAGTGGTGCGTAGTCCTCCTTGATATTTGTCCTTCAGGAACTGCTCAAATCTTTCTTGCTTTGCTGGATCATCTTTGAATGGCTTCGCAGTCTCAAGAAGTTCCCTCTGTGGTCACAAACAAGTTAAAGCAGGACACACACACAACTATCAACCCATAACAAGAGAGGGGGGGTCAAGAACAGAAAGCAGAGGATCAACCCATCTCAAACTAAAACAAGTACTAAATTTGACCAAGCCTACAATCCCTTTGTCAGGTCCAAGCATTGGCAAGTGACAACTTAGAAAGGGTTGCTCACAAATACTTCAGGCTTGGTGAATGTATCTGACATATTGGATTGAATATGAACATGATCTTCCACAGAAGCGGAAGAACTTGAATCCTTCAAGCTTCTTTCCAATGGCCTTTCACCAAGGATTTTGCCACGACTCTCAGCAGTCATTTTCTGCACAGTGCAATATAATTTTTCATCTGGCCGCCATTTGATTTGATCAGTATGCTTTTGTTGCGCTTCCCACAACTTCCTAGCATAATAGTCATGTCCTCGTCCACCATTGAGAAAATCAAATAGTGGATTTGACTTATTTTTCTCTTTAGAAATATCCTCAAATAATTTACCACAGCGAGCCACCAAAGCGGCAACTCCCTCAATCATGACTTTAAGATTGTTATCCTCAGGAGGTGGTACTTCTGGTGGAGACTGACTACTAGTCAGATTATTGGTATCAAGAAGAGCAGGAAACTTGTGACGTGCGACAAAATCGCTCGGAACAATGGGAGGTTCGAACCTGCGCAACAGAATTAATAGCTTAGGTCAATTTATAAGTAAATTGACGTATAGAAGAGAATCTTTTTTCCCTCTGTCAGAGAACAAAATAACCTTGGGTTAGAAAGACAATATTAGAGCTAAAAACAGAAGCAAACCGCAGCACTTTCAATTGGTGACTGTTCATGAAAATAGACTAGAAAAGTCCCTCGTTTGACCAGGCAAAAAGTAATGTAAGATCATAATGAAAAACACAAAACTTCTGCGCGAGTTTGTTTATTGTCAAGAACATGACAGTGAACGGTCTATTTCCATAGACAAAAGGCAAGCTGAAAATGACCCCCAAAAAAAATAAACAGCAAAAAAAAAGGAAAAGAGACTACTCACAACAAAATTTTCACATCAGTAAAGACTTTCACTCTCCAACCAGATGACCACAGAGGTAGGTCATAGGCTTCCACAATTCAGTCCAAGGATTCAAAATGCAATTTCAGTAGCGGTAGAGCAAAATCGCTCTAATGCGGCAATTGCGTTACATATCGCGGTTGTCGCAGGGCACAATGCGGTTCGCCTAACTTAAAAACCTTTCCGACGAGGCCATTTGGTCACGGAACGGCCATATTTTGAATCCATGTATTTCAGTCTAAATGGGTAAGTAGATAAATGCACAAGTATATTGACTTTCTGGAGCTTTCATTCATCACACAACAATTTGCTGGAATTTTTCAGTAACGGAGAAAAGGTAATTGTTTCATTGATATACATGGATCAGGCATGTACTCTAGTGAACAATTAGTCAAAGTGAATGGTACACTAAGTCCAAAACAGGCAGTAAGCACCAAAGGAAAGAGAAAACGAAGATACTCATTGCATTTAAAATATAGACTATTTAACTTTAGCAACAAAACAGTTTGTATAAGCCAAACAGGAATCTGGAACAATAGTGATGAGACAATAACAAACACCCCCCGGCAGGGAAAAAAGGGAAGAAAAAGGATGAGGAATGAAGGCATAATGGTACCTCTAGAAGATACCTTTCCAACTGATAACCAGAATTCGAAGCAATTTTGAACCTAGGAACGAAACCCAGGTCTTTTCCAGCTCGCTTTTGGCAATCCTCCAATGTCCCTGAAGGCTCTTTATCATCTAGAACATAAGTCTCAGCATAATCATATCCTGCACAATAGCATATGGCGATATCAGGATTGAAGCTTAAGGTGCATAGATAATCCAATTAATGATAAATCAAAACAAAGGGGGACACCCGGCAGAGTGCGGAGGACATCTTTCTCTCAATGAGGACAGCCCCCTTTTTCTTTTTTTTTGGGGGGGTTGGGGGGCGGTTAAGCAGAAAAAATGGGGAAAAAAAAAAAGAGAGAGAGAGAGAGACCAACAGCAGCACAGAAGCTTAAAATAAATACTGGCAGGCTACAAGTTTTTACATTAATAAACTCAGGGCACTGGGGAGCAAGAAATTCCCCAAGACGCATATAGTCCAAGTGTTTTACTCCAAACAACGGCGTATGAATATTTCTCCCTGTTCTTTACTTTTAAAGAAGATGACAGATGTACACTAGCTGAATGTGGTCATCGGAGCACCAACTTTCAGCTCTACAACTCACTCCCACAAAAATTACTACTAATACCAGAGAACTTGTCAATTTTTTCATATCTTCTCTAAAACGCCGCCCTTAGGAAAGCATACGGAAGCCACTATTATTGTTGATGACCAACAAGGCTTGTTGTCATCATTTTATTAATGAGTAGGTCATTGCAAGTACAATGAAAGTTGGTGTTTCACTTAAATAATGTTACAAAAACCACCAATAGGATTTGTAACTAATTTATGGATACAGTGAGACACAAAGAAGCCGTTCTCCTAGAACAATGAATCTGAAGTTGCTCGAGTCCAGCATCTTTTTCAATCAATGTTGACAGCCATCCAGAGACATGGTTTGCCAACCAAGTCTGTTAAGTGTAAGTCTAGTGACTTCACTGGTACCTCAATGGCACGAGGAGGGCAAATAATAAACTTCGACAATAAAAAGGACATCTCATATGCATTCATTGCAAACCAAAGTGTCCATACAATTCTTTTAGGTTCCGTTTAGTCCTTAGAAAATTTGGCGGAAAGAAGACTTGAAAGGGAGAAAAAAAATGGGAAGGAAAAAAAAAAAACTAGCGAGAAAGCGAGTTGTTTTCTCTTGTTTAGATTAAGGGGGAAAAAAATACAAGAATTTAGATAAGAAATTTGAATGTTGATGAATTACTTGAATCATATTGATATCATCTAAGCAATGTGAGGTTAGAGGAAGTCTAGAATGCTTTTGGGAACTTTTCCCAAATTTTCCTCACAATTTTATGAGGAAAATTTTATCACTTGTTTCCAACCATTTTCCACCTAATTTTCCTCCATATTTTTTTCTTTGTGATTTTCTCTAAGCCAAACACAAGAAAAAAGGTTACTTTTCCAAATTTTTTTCCTTCCACCAAATTTTCGAAGATCCAAACGGAGCCGTAGACACTTTGGAAAATGTCTTTCCTTGAGGATCTCTAGAGAATACCCTCTTCATGAGTCAAGGGTAAGCAGCTGAAGCCACACAAGGCTAGAATCACACTAAGTCGCCATCATCATCATTCTTATTGTAGACACTTCAATTGAATGCCAATTAAAATACTAGAAAAATTGGAGTCATTTTACGTCCCATACTAAGCTAGAAGTATACAAGGTTATCATCATTATTGTCTAGCTTGTCCTTACAATAGACACTTGAGTTGATAGTCAATTTCAATAGAAGGGAACCAGGAAGGCAGGTAGCCATCCCAGAGTCCAGAACTGGTATTAGAAGCTATTGAATTCAGTAAATTTCTCAAACCATTGGATTGCTAAAAGGTTGGGAGTATAAGGAACTTTAAAGGAAGCCATGTCCAACTTGGTAGATCTCTCACGTATAAATTACATTACCTACAAATATTATCTTTTGCCATTTCTCACCTGCCCCCACTCCGTCTATGCCTTCACAAATCATCAACTGTCTTCCCACTCCCATAACCATGTGACAAAGACTAGTACACAATATGATTAGGTTTTGGGACTAGAATATCTCTTAGTTATACATGTATTCATGTCTTTGTGGTTAGGTTATGCCATGTAACAAGTATATCCCATCTCCTATACAGTATCCACCAAAAGAAAGTTGGGTTTTAGAAAGGGCCTTTTAGGACGGTTTCTAGTATACGAAGACCACTTTACTCCAAAAGGGTTATCCAAGTGAAACACACTCATTATGTGATTTATGAATTCCCACCCAAAGTGCAGTCAATTGCAGCAAAAGGCCAAAAACCTCAGAATTAAAGAATAGGAGAAATAAATCATCCAAAGGAACATCTGAGAGCCGAACCCTCTAAAGGAGACCAGATGACAAGGCAATTTGCAGCTATCAGCCCTATCTTTACATTGTGTGTGAGTAGGAAAATTTAAAAGGGTTTTCAGTTAAATTGAACTTTTAAAAAACCCTCTCACTGCAGGTCCCTGTTTGGGTAAATTGAGAAAAAGGTTTCTGACGAATCTGGAGCCCAGCAACCCTGCTTCCAGGGTTGAGGGGTCTCGATTGACAGCTAAATTGAGGTTCACTCATTTACTGAATTCCTCTTTGAAAATGCTACCGAAACAACAGCCTTCTAAAGAAAGATCTTCAACTGAATAAAGATCACCTTCTTCAAAAGATCATTATGATTTTGAAAATCCCCAAAATGAAAGCCAGCTACATTTGATGGATGGCTTGTTTCAACATATAAGCTTTCAGAAGTCAATAATATGTGGCGATATTATTTTCCCAAATCAAAGCCAGCTACATGTGACGGATGAATTGCTTTGATGGATAAATTGTTTCAACACAGAAGCTTTCAGAAGTCAATAAGGTACAGGGAGAGTATTCATACAAAAGTTCCCTCTTCCGCAATACTAACCAAACAATGGACTTTCCAATAAAGGCTGTTCAATTGAACGGCTTCTGAAATTAAACTAAGCAAAATAAGGCATCAAACCTATGTCCCACTATGGTGGGGCATATAGGGGCCGAATTTCTGTAATCTGAAAGGCTTTCTAAAGACACTTCATGGATTGACGTTCATGAAAAGCAAATCCAGCCCCCCCCCCCCCTCTGTCTCCCTCCCTCTAACATCAATTGAATTCTTATATTGCAAACCATTCCAGCTCTACGCAACAAGAAAGTGATTTGAATATCAGCATGAATAGCCAATAGCAAAAGACCAACCAGAGGCATAGATATCCTCGTCCTCAACATCAAGTTCTTCCAATGCTCCGATGCCAAAACCAGGAGCAAGTCTTCTTGCTGGTAAATAAAGATTACAAACATTAGCAACTTCAGTCAAGTAACACGATTCGAATCTAACAAAGAAGTCAAACGGCGAAGAGAAATCTTACATTTAGAAGCAACAGGTCCGTGTTTCGATGAGAAAGGCTTTCTAATGACGATCTCTTTATTCTCTGATGAGCAGGATCTTTTCATTTCTGAAATAAATTCAACACTTGAGTCTTCATACCTAACTATAAAGCCGACATAGTGACCCGGATAAGAGTATAGATTAAGAGAGACATACCCCTAAATTCCGGAGCATGCTTATATGGATCATAGCCTAAACCGTACAGGTCTTGCTTTGGTTGACGCACATACACCTGAACAGTAAAAAGGATGTGAGATGTGCACTTTTCCAGGGACATTGAGACAGTTACTATCATACTCTGCTCAGCAACTATATGCATTTTCATCAAATCTGATAGAGAAGTTGGCAATCATGTTTTCCCCTCCCTTTTTCGTTTCTAAGTAGAAGAGCCGTTTTCAAGTAGTGAGCAACTTTGTATTCATTAACATGCAAGTTTAGCCAAAGTTTTCCAGCACAACCAACCCTGTAAACTGCAATTCTGCTGCATAGATTGCATATATTTGACCTATCCCAAACCTCATCTTGTCGATTCCTTCTGCACTAGGACAACAGAATTCCTAGCAATTAAACGGAAGTAGTAGCAGCTCTGAATCGTTAGCTTTGTGCCAGATATAGTTTGGCACACGTAGTCGTCAAGGAGAATCTCAATATTCAAGATAATAATATCAGCAAAAGCTACTGGCTCCACAACCAAAGATGAATATATCAATCATCAAATTGTTCGTGAAATTATATGAACTAACTCGATGGATAAGTGCATAAATCAATAAAAATACTTAAGTCATAATTGTATAGCATGTGTTTATATTGACTTAGGCCTAAGCACTAGCCTCCCCACCTTGAAGCTCAATTCTTGACTGGATAATCACTTATTTAGGTGTTCTAATAGAAGAAAATCCCAGGAAATTCTCCTTCAGGCAGTGCAAAAGGCTCCAAGAGGCTTCATGGGTGCAAAGGTCGCCCCGGGGGGGAGGGGCTGGGGCTATTCTTCTCTTTAGCTTGGAAAAAGATAGAAAGACCATAGCCATGTTTGGGTCATAGGCAAAGCATCATATATCTCAGAATGGCAAAATCCATAAGAAAACATTCACTTGGTCAAAATTGTCAGTCAATCAACAAGAACACCACCATGTACATAATGTGCATCTAGACGAAGGGAGTTCAGTGGAGATCTATGGGTAAGCAACATTTCTCCATTTGCAAAAGTAGCAAGTATTCCATCCCTCCTCGCAGAAGAAGGTGGGGTTTTAAATCGCACCCAATGGAAGGTTTGCACTTCGCACACTTCCAACAGCAAGACATCCCCCCCCGGGCAGGTTTTGGCTCCTTACCCTCCCACGCTCAGAAGGCCCCCTTCCAAAAGGAACAAAGAACGTAAAAGGGGGGGAGGGAGGAAGCAGCATTACCCTAACACAATTAACTCAAAACAGAGAATAAAGAACCTTTTGCACTTGGGGACAGGTTTTAAGGAAGATATTACTAACATTTTCACAATTAGAGAGTGAACCTCACCGGCAGGCACTGGGAAGACTGAACACCATCCGTAGCAGGCTCTTCAATAAGGTCATCAGGGCCACTCACGACAGGCTCAGAGCCATCAGGTTTATCACTGGAAGACAGAGCAAGAAAGGCCTTCCTAGCTTCTCGACGAACCTCTACAAATAAGGCAAAAAGAATAAGGCATGAACAGATACCTATCACAATTTGAAAACCAACATGAAAAGGGGGTGCTCAAATCCAAATCCAAATCCATACTCCAAAGTCCCACTAAAGTAGGGTGAGTGGAGTTAAAATACCCTTACCCCTAAATAACAAAAAGGCTATCTCTACGTTACCTAGGCTCGGGGCACTAGTGTCAGACCCAGGTAAGGATCCAAGTGTCCGATTCGTCAAGTCCAAAAATTTAGGACACGGGGACATTGTCCTAAACTTGGACACAGGGCCCGAAACCCATTCAAAATTTGGACACGTACATTTTTTTCCCCCTTAAAATCAGCGTAACATATTAGCCTGTATTACTTAAGTCCACCCATTTATCAAAAATTTATATTAAAGGAGCAGCCCATAGCCCATATTATCGATTTAGAACATGCCAATTTTTTTATTTAAAAAAAAAGAAAAATATGAAGGACCTGGTCTTGTCAATATCAACGTCCAGCCCATTCCAACAATTCACCCGCTATCAACTATCATTTAAAAAAAAAAAAATACCCAAAAACAAGGAAACAAAACAGAAGTAAAGAAAGCCCTAAGCAGCAGGACACCACCACTGCAACACAGATGGAAGTTGGGCCACCTCTCCCTCTCTCTCTCTCTCTCTCTCTCTCTCCTCTTTGTCGATCGAAAAAAGTCAAGTGAGGAGCTTTTACACCCCTGCCGACCACATCTCTGCAACAACAACCCATCACCGCCACACCTCTAACCTCAGTATTGTATCGCCCACCACCGTGTCCAAGTGATTTCGACAGGCCTAATCTGTATCCCGTGTCCGAATCCGTGTCGGATCGTGTCGACATGGGTGTGGCAGGACCAAGTTCCGAGTCCAGGCAACTTAGGGCTATCTCCAATGGAACACAAATTAAAAACCTTTTGATTGCCTACTACACACAAAGAAATAGATTATACTCTAACAAGGCATTAAGCTTCCACGCTGAAAAGCAGACATTTAAATGAAAAAGAAATCCAGATGTAGCAATCTTTGAAATCAAGGACAAGGTGTAGAAATAAAAAGAGGTCACGATTTGGCAACATTTGTTGTAAACGAAGTACCCAAGACTCAAAGTACAAGACGCATTTGAAGGAAGTGAACATTGCTCTTTAAGCATCAAAGGAAAATCTCTGAGAATGATTTCATGAGAAAATAGCAAGCCTTCTCAAAAATCACAGTGCACATAAGATGACAACTAAGCCAGTACCAGACTTCAAAATGAAGTGAAAAACTGCCACGAAAAGTGGGAAATCAAGCGCATACATATATTAATCTAATAGTTTACACGTTAACAGCACAGGTATCTAAAACTCCCTTTGTACATAAAACCAACTTTCACAATTTTACCATAACTGAAGTTCACATCAATTGGTCTATACTCTGGCTAGATCGAGCCTACAGTATGTACGATCTGTTTATTGATTTCCCACACAAGTTCAAACAGAGAAAGAAACCATACCAAAATATTTGAAGTTGGCTATTTAGGAACCTTTTTTTAAATTAGGTCAAGATCCCACATGTTTCATAGATTAAATACCAATTAGATGATAAAGAAGCAAAGTACTTCAACCCTAGAATTTAAACATTCATTGCTGGTTGTTGACTGCAATCTTCATATAACAAGAGAATGCAAGATACACAAATTTCTTATGGTGCTGCATATGTGACAACATACAAAGATTCACAAATGGATCCAAATACATCAAACTTCAAGAAGGGATTCAACAATGTACCATGGACAGAATTAGAGCCCGAATCCTTTATTGATCGACCACGCCGCCATCCCATCTTCAGTAGCAACTTTACCCCTAGCAAATGACATGAAGCATGCTCTAAGTAATAATGCAAGATTTGCTTTGAAAAGACATTTGCAGTATCAGAGAACAAACCAACAGATTCGGTAGCAGGGGCAACTAGTTCATCTGGAACGGGGCCAGGAATGGCTGATGGCCTGCAGCAAGCAAACAGAAACATTATTTAATGCATAAGACCATTGAGATTTTCACACCACAAGACACTGACAGCAGCAGCCACCAGGCCTTTAAAGTTTTGATTTTACAGAGAGAGATCAGAATCTCTGCGAGGGTAAGCATAGAATATGAGTACTATAGAGTCATCCATTCCCATCACAAAGATTGAGTACTTTCTTCATCAATCTAATCCTACCCAAACCCATTGGGTCAGACTATCTCACCCACAGCCATGAGATATGGTGAGATAACGCATTCAGAAGTGACTTCTAAAACGTTTGGGTGACATTCTTATTATAAGGGTGACTTGTATGTCATCTAGCTAATTTTTGATTTGTACATAAAAGTCACTTTTGAAGAAGCAAAGTATAGGGTCATATACGATCATCAACACTTCACATTCGCTACAAGGTGAACCAATCACCCAATGTTATGTAGCAGTAGCAGTACTACAACAACAACAATGACAAATCCTAGTATCAGCCTTGCCGAGGCAGGGACTAGTGAGATTCAGATACGCCATGCATCAACCTTACCCCTACAACCAAAGAGGTTTAAAAGGTGCAAAAACAAGAACTTTTGAAGAGACTACTCCTCCCAGTATCATAGTTCTCTAAACTGCATAAACTAGAAAGGAAATGAGCAAGAACCTCAGTGGTAAACAAAACAAGGAACAATCAATGGAGGGAGAAGAAGCAAGGGCAGTAAAGTACCTCTGCTTCTGCTCCTTTTCTGCTCGTTTCCGAGCAAGCTCAGCAGCCGTAAATCCAAACGTATCGAACTGCGATGATGTTCCAAGAAGGTGACCTTCCATTTCCTTGGAAATGGAACAAATCAAGTCAATATTGGAAGTCACAAAATAATGAAATTTATTTATAATTGCCTAAAATGCAGGAGGCAGACCATGATACATGTAAACACATAAAGTAAAACGTCAAAAATAGCATCAATGGGCAGGAGAAAAGCAAAAGCCAACGAAGAAGGCAGATGTATTCCACGTCTATGTACCCCAAAACACGCATCCTAATTTGAATATAAAACTTGTTCATTTTCATCATGCAGCTTCCTCAAATTCAAAGGTGCCTTCCTTCTATTCTTCAATAATGTACAAGAACACAAACAAAGATTGGGAAGTAGACATTGATATAGAATGCATCACATTTCCAAGCAAGAGATGGAAAGAAGGCAAATAAAGAGTAGAGTAAGGAACACAATTTGACAAAAACACTAGCCTCGGTTGAGATTACAAAAAGCATCCGTCAAAAATTTAAGTAAAGTCAAAGTGAAACACCAGAAGCAGCATGTGCTCATAGAGAGATGTGAACCTTTAGTCTGAGCCTTCATTAGACAAAAGTACAAACAAAAATCACAGCAAAAAGAGTAGTCAACCAAGATATGCGGAAAAGTGGCATTAGGTGGATATAAGTCATACAACATACTGCTTTTTCATCTTCATCCAAGAAATCCAAAACACTCTGCTTTTTAACTTCAGCTCTGCTTTTCCATGATGATGAGAATGACTGAGGAGTCCAGCCTGCAGAGAAGTTCCAATATTAAGGGATACATCACTTGACAACAAGCAAACCAAAATACCGAAGGACCAACCGTGAGTATCTAGACATACCTTCCTTAGATCCTACTGTATTGTAAAAACCTGCAGAAAATCCTCCTGTGAATGCTCCATGAAATCTTCTCCTCCCTTCTTCATCTCTAACCTAGAAAAGGCATCACATTTATTTTCCAGACCTCAGCCACGTAAACGAAGAAGAATTAGCATGTCCTAAATTGTCATTACTCGTCGATGTCTGTCATGCATACAATGTCCAGTCAAGTATTTAGGTGAGTTAGATCACACTTGCCAATGCTTCCACACTTTCTGCTCTTGCATACATCCATTAACTATACATTTATTATCCTTCCAAACTGCATCACAATTTATGTTTTTTTTAAAAAAAATTCTCTTTTTCCAAAAAATTCTGCGTATGTTGGAAGCAACCGATTTGCTCATGGAGGTACGACCACCTACATTTACCTCTCCCCACCCCAGCTTCAGCAGAGTTCACACAGGGATTGCTTGACTTCAGTGAGATTTCCCTCTCTACAAATGAGGCTTTGCATGGCTACTTTAAAAGTAGTGAGGAAATTGAACTACAGGGCCGGATGTGTCTTTTGCTTTTCGTGTAGGCCGCACAGTATCTCCCAACAACTCTTCAAAACGGTGAGCTACAATATTTCACATTCGCCACCAATTCCAGGCTCTGCAACTTAGCCATTTGTGTTTGCCTAACAATTCACTCATATTTTGCTAACCTAAGCATAGATCATTTGAAAGACCCAACAGGGGGTTTTGATCACCTTTCTAAGACCTAAGGGTTTGTGCTTCTAGCTAGTCCTCACAAATACGTAAAGACGAACACATTGTCGATTGATACAACGCTTAAAAGGCAAAACTGCTGGACAACTACACCACGTACTCCACCCAAAACAGTGCTGAACATTCAATCTCACAATAAGTACCAATCCAATGCAGAAAAAAGCTGAAATTGCAAATTCTCCGACCAGTTTTCATTCACCAAGGCATAGAAAACCAACATACGCAACAATCATACTCAACGAATTAAATTGAACATCAAGAATTTGCAAATACGCAGAAGAAATTCAGAAAAATCAAAAAAGAAATAGGAACCTCTTGCTTCCAAGCAGGAAGAGTTCGTAGATGTCCAGAAGTTTCTGCAAGAGCCTTCTTCTTGCGACTGTTGATCTCTTCTTCTCTCTCTATCGGCGTTCCCACGAACACGAAATCTTCCTCGTCAGAATCCATCTCTCTCACTCCCCCCGAAACCCCTCCTTTCTCCGGCTCCGGCACGTTCTGGAATGTAGACGAACTACATGCCCAACTAGCCGACGCCTGATAGCAGCTGGACTTGCTTGGTTTTGGATTTGGGAGGGGTTTCTTTTTTTTTTTTTTTTCTTTTTTTTGGGTGCAATAAGGTCTCTTGAATTTAACTGGATTATTTTTATTATACAACACTGTCTCACATAAGCCATTTTATGAAACAAATATTTTTTTATAGTGACTTTTCTTGCTTTTGAATAGGGGTTACTTGTTTTTTGAAGGGGATAGGGTTCATTTTGAATTTATCATGTATTTAGTTTACTTAGCTGATTGATCGCATATATGTGAATCTCTTTAGACCCTGCGCAATCGGAGTTTACATTGGGGGATTATTGTTGTTGTTTACTTAGTTGATTGGATGTGAAATGATGTGTTTTAGGCATTCTAATCAAATTTCTTTACTACAATTCAAAAATAAAATTTATTTCGAAGTTGAATGATGCTTAATTATTATCATCCTTATAAGATCAATCTTTTTTTTAAATAAAAAAATTCAACAATGAACAAATACTTTTATCATTTGATATCTAAAAAAGTGAGGAATGGATATCAAATGGTGTTGAAAGGAGGGATCAACAGGTCTAGTTGTGCACGTCTAGAGTCGGAGCTCCAATTCAGATGTCAAACCAAGTATCATTTTATTTCCCTTTTGACAATGGAATAAGTATATGTCAGTACTATAAATATCGCTCCATGTCAATTGTATGTACTATTATGACCAAAATTTGGTACAGATCATTTGTCTAGTATTGCAGCGGCCAATAGCAATCCACAAGAGCTCACATTTGCCAATATTTGGTTGAATTTTAAAAAATTTGTGCATTGTCTAAATTACAAAATGACATAAATTCGAAATAAAGTTGCCCAACTTCAATACATCCTACTTCATAGAAAAATCAGTATGATATACATTATTAACAGCTTTGGTGCATGAAAAATTGACCTATGAATAAAATCTAATGAAATTAAGATTGAACGTATTTTACAAAGCAAAATGATGCACCTAAAGCAAAATGATGCACCTAAAGCATAAAAAAAAGAAAATGTTGCATTTAACTAAGGTTGTAAAACATCAAGCTTCACTACCCAACTAATGTGCAATCTTTGACTTCTACAGTTGATGTGCGTTCGCCCCCAAATATTTCTCCGACGCTCCCTGAAAAACTGAGTGCTTTCCATCATTTCTAACATTTGTGTTCAAAAGCAAGACCATCATTCACCCGCAAACATTGCTTAGCACTAGCAGCATGGCATTTTTCCGTACGGCTTGGATGATTGAAGGGGTACATCACATCCTCTATGAGCCAAAGTCCGACTGAGCTCGCTTCAGAACATCCGTTACTCCTTGGAAAAACTCGGGTTCTCTCTCTTTTATTTCTTCAAGTTTCATCGACTCGTGCTCGTCTGCCTGTGAAAAAAATGGAGGAAATCAGGAAATTTGGAAACCCAAAACACAAATTTTTTTAGGTCGGAGGAGAAGCAATGAGGAAAAGATAGTTATGATTTAGTTCAGAGAATATTCTGATTGATTCTTCATAGGAAATGTACAAATAAAAAGTTCAGCATCCCTAAAGCATATGGTTTGTAATAAGGCAAGGTACAAAGAACCCAAAGAACATGGTGTTGATCTGAAACATACCTCATCAAACTTCAAAAGAATTAAGTTTGTAACGGATGCGGGTTTCAAGTGATCCCACCTAAATTGACGATGACACGGGAATGTTGACATTTACAGTAGAAATCGGGAAAGCGAAACAGGTTTTAGAATGCAGCCAAACCTGAGTGTATATTGATGGGAAACATACCTTACAAGCATTAATTCATTCACAGATCGCCACATTGCACGACCCACGTCTTTAAGAGACTGATCTCTTGCACTTCGTCCATGCCACAATTCTTTGGCAACATACATCACTTCTTCAACATCCACCTTCATAAGAAGCAACCAGTTGCAATCGTCAAATTAAGCATATCACGGAACCACTTTGACATCAATAAAATGCTAAAATTAGAAAACCAAAGAAAATCAAGAGTTAACAAGTAGTTGGGCTACAGAAAGAATATGCAAGTCCAATTCCCAACTAACTGTTGCCGGACGAGCATAAAGTTTGTAAGCAATCTAACAATGGGCTTGTCAGAAAGCATCCACCCTGATGAGTGGTAAATTTGTAAAATTACTGAGTATGATATTGTTTTGCAGCTTCTAACTTCAATGGTGTTCTCAATAAAACTAAATATTTATCAGGCAAATTGTCATCTTTGATGTGACAGAAATCAAATTGAGTGCATGAATAAACCATTCTATGCATCTTTTATCTATTGAACCAGAAAGCATTTTTACAATCAAGATGGAACCTCTTAGCAATCATAGGGTTTAGAAGATACAAGGCAGGGTTTCTGTCAAAACATTCGTGTGATGATGCTTGTTGGAACCTTCAGTGGACGATGATGCTCTCATCCTTTTTCAAGAGCATAAGGCTTACATTGGCCAAGCTCTGAGCACGGACAAACTTTCAATTCCTTTCTAGGATACCACAAAATATTCACAAGGTTTACCGACACAAATATGCTACAAGAGTTGAAAATTCACAGGTGTTATTGCAGATTTACTGTAGGATGAACTGATTGGGCCTCTTGATCTGTTGATTATATGTAATTTTCTTCCTTAAAACAGCCCCATTCATTGCCAAGATGGGAAGGACATTTTTTTTTTTTTTTTTTTTGGGGGGGGGGGGGGACCAGCATACCTGGACTTCACTCGCAGTGCCATACACCAATTCCTCATGCTCAATTAAGCGTTGGTGAAGGATTCGGTAGTGATCCATATCAAAATTTACAACAGGCTCATATTCAACTTGAAATCCTGCCAGCTTTGTAACAACATAGGACGCCATCACTTGCCCGAAAATTGCAGGAACAGATCCCAAAACAGGTATAATGCGTACTCTAAACCCTGGTACAACCTGGCAGGACAAATCTAAGATCAGAAACACGTGAAAATTAAGAAAATCAGAAACAGGGAGCCCCCAAGAAGAGAAACCAAGAAAAACAGAGGCACACAAACAAAAAAGTGAGCCTCCAGCAGCATCCAGACTAGAAGGGCTATAACCATCGCAATTTACTCAAACGTAACCTATTACATGATGTATATCTAAGCTCCCAACTGCTCTGAGCCAAGTATAGGAGGTAAGATGGTATAACAGCCAGTTTATAAGAGATGCCAACATATGCTGGGAAGTCCTAATTTGGTTTGAGAATTGAAACTTGCATCTGTTGCTTCATTCATCAAGGAGTAGAACAAGGGCCAATACCATCCGCCACAGTGATTTCACCACTGGCAGCGTTTTAAAATGTTTAAATGCATGTAGTGCCCTAACTAATTTCATCAAGAAACAAGTACAACACAGAAACTATCACAGACCAGAAAAAGACAGCATGCTTGACCTTGTGCATATCACCCTCCTCCCTTGTCACTGTAGACTGTTCATCTCCTCCCCCTCCCCCTGGTTTTCAATCTATGTCTGCCATGCTATCTGTGTTCGTTAGAGTCATCATTCGCAACCTAGCAGCATATCTACCATTTCCAACCCTCAAGCTAGCAGCGTATCTACCATTTCCAACCCTCAAACACCTATGCTTGCTGGCGTGCCCTCAAACACCCCCTGTTAAATCCTCCTTTCTACAGTCCATTTACCAAGGATAAATTTGACAGCGAACATTCCGCACGTAAAAGTCATCCCAAAAGCCTGTGCTCGGACTACGGAAACCAAACGCCATATAATGGGTAAGATCAACATCAAAAGTGGATTAAACTTGGCAGGTGGGCAGTGGCAATAGCCAAACAGCAGCCAGATACACAGTACACCAGGATTGTTTCCAATCTTAGCCAGGGTATTTATTTATTCAAGAATTCCCATGCATACTGTGCTTAATATTCTAATTTGTGTATGGACTCCTGTATTGTTAAAAGAAATAATAAATGAATGAATGAATGAAATCCGAACAAAACAGGTTCGAGAAGCTCAAGTAAAATAGAGTGTTTCCAGAGAACGATCGCATCATAATTTACGATATGATTAGAACCTAGAAAGTCTCTCACCTGGTAATTAGAGGGATTTTCTTCTTCTCCACTTAGTCCCTTGAATGGAAGCAGCTTCACTTTTGGCTTCTCCAAAGAGAAAACCACAGGGATTCCACCTTCAATTCCATGGTCTCTCTTCAATCGGTGTCTTACCTGAATAACAGACATTGCACAAAATGCTTAGTAGATGCCAGAATTAGAGAAAAGTGGTATGGAGGTTGTTGCCAGCCAATGTGATGTCAAGCAGTGACCAGAATTATTCAGAATTCCCATCTAAAAGTACCAGCAACGAGAATATTAGGGACAAAATATGCAGCTAAATATAATTCTGCTCTGGCATTATTACTTGGAATTGCAGGATGCATGCTTTAAGGCATAAAGCGTATCACGCGTATCTTCTATAAAAGGAGAAGGTAAGAAGAGTACTGCTCGAGATAGAGGATCATTTGTTGATTCCCTCAAATCAGCCACACGAATACGAGTTGGGTCAGCTCTAGCACCAGCTCCTGTTGCAGATAGAACCTTCAAGCCTCTCCGTACACATGCAGCTAGCAGTGCTACCTATTACATAAATACATCAAATAAGGTGACAGCAAAATGCAACCATAAGACACGACTTTCTAATATTCAGAGCTCCGGAATAGCAATATTGGGAAATAACTCATACTGTAATTGCTACAGGTCACTACTTGGTAGACCACATTGGACATAAGCCATATCAAATCCAGAAGAAAGATTGGACAATGTAGCAAACATCAATCCTTTCAAAGTACCTTGGTATCTATGTTATCAATGCAATCCAGAACAAAATCTGGGTTGCCAGACAGGATTTTTTCTTCACTAGACGAATCATACAAAGCCACTTGTGCATCAATCTGGCACTCCGGAAAAATCTTTGAGAAGTGCTTCTTAAGGCATAAAGCTTTTGGCATACCAACATCCTCTCTTGTTGCAACAGCATGTCGGTTGAGAGATGAGACTGAAACCTTCACAAAGCACATAATTGACATTGTTGTCACCACACAACTGCATCATAAACTTGGTAGAGTAAATAGACAATCAATTAATCACACCCCCAAGAATTTTTTTTTTGGGGAGGAGGGGGGGAATAAATTTATAAGATAATAAACAACCAGAAAAATCATTGAAAACACATCAAATAATGATATCCTAATTCATTAAATATGTATGAATTAATTTCCATGATTTCTTATTGAATGTCTTTCCAATAATTGTAACTCAGCATAAAAATAACTAAATTGTGCATTCATTAAAAACAAGAAAAAAAAAAAGCTCGTTCTGTTCCTTGTCTCTTATCGTGAAGGTGATTCATTATCCATAACCTTTCATGACGCAATGAGATGATTTGATAATAGTTCCATACCGTAACAAGATCCTAAAAGATGAGACCCCATTATTTCTATGAATAGGTGCTTCAATTTACCTGACATAGTTACATGTTTTTCAAGTCATATGCCCATATTCTATAGAGGAGAACGAAGGAGCTGAAAAGTCACTAATTTTCAGCTTTAGTTCTTTTTTTTTGGGTTTTTTTTTTAATAAGAAGTTTTCACCTTTACTTCATAATAAGGGACTCGTTTTTTGGGGGGGTTTAATTGTCCGTCACTTTTTCTTTCTCGTGAAGTCAATGCCAGTAAATACTCTTCCACCGTAAGCCCAAAGAAGTATCTTGATAATTCTTGCGCAAAGTTGTGTCTAACTGACTCCCTATAACTTTTTACTTCATTCATTGAATTAAAGGAATCCATATGGATCATGAACCATGGCAGGAGCTTAGTCAAAGGCAATGGGGAATGGGGTAATATGGTAGATATAGATGTCTCCATTTTCGACCATTCTTTGTCCGTTATATCACCACCTATGTTAACTTGTACCAGTTCTCTTGATTTTTACAATAAGATTCTTCTTTCAATAAGATCACTTGTCCCCTCCCCCCCCCCCCCCCAATTCTCTTTCCCCAATTTACTTTGATAAGAAGCAGCGGAACAGATAGGAACTTTTCTTTTTTATCTACATAAATGATAAGGTAAACTTTTATTGATATCCTGAGTAAAAATTCGATTACGAAACCAGAACTGCAGCCATAAAATTTTCGGTAGATTGCATGCCCTTCACCAAACAATGAAAGGTTATAAGATACTAGAGTAGAGGTGTATATCCTAAATTTATGAGTTCTTAATTATGACTAAATGGAAGAGGGTCTAGGGCCAATGCTAAATGGGAAAAATAAAGACAAGAAAGGTACATAAAATGAAAACCTGATCAAAATCCACGAGCAATAGCCTCCCTACACCAGATCTCAGAAGCATAGATGCAGCATGACTTCCAACGCCTCCAAGACCAATAACCACCACATATGATTCCGTTACTTTCCGCTGGCAATCAAGGCCAAAGAACTGAATGTTCCTATTTTCCAGAGAACAACAAATGCAACCCATGCAGATGAGTCGATATACAAACTAACAAAATGCTTCTATGATAATCAGGCATACAAGGTTATTTATCAGAGATAAAAGGTTATTTCACCACATAAAACACTCAGACCAAAAGATTGACATCATAATTTAAACAGGACATACAAAAAGGGCAAGTTTTCAGGCAACGAGCTCAAAAATGCAAGGACATAGCATATGATGCCTCTAGATAAACTCATGAAATATTTCTCCAAGGTTTTCCACACATTTTGTTCCCTTTTTTTTCTTTTTTTCGGAATTTGCACTCACCAATTAGGTGGCATTTACTCCAATATAATCCAACATTGATTTTATCAAATTTCACAGTCACAGAATGCACACATATGTAAGAAAAGCCATCCTATCTGTGTCTGCAGAACAGACTGAATCGAATTATTTTGACCCAATAGCGTCCACATACTTCCAGCTCCTATCACATAGGAGAAAAGGGTGATTAAGATGTTAGAATTGGTGTTCATCCATTAGTTTTAAAAACGTGCTTTTGCATGGCCTTATATATTTCAATTTTAAAAAAGTATTCCATAATTCTTAATTTTCCTTATAATCAAGATGATACTTTTATCAAGCTTATCAATGCAATTATTTCCAATTCATACAATTTTACAAATTTCGTAGGGGGAGGGGAAAGGAGTAAAATGAATCCTTAGAACACATGATGTAGAAATTGAAATACTTAAATGTTTAGTACTCCCATCCACATCAACTTTCATTCATTCAATTAATTAATTAATCAATTAGATTTATTTATTTATTTTATTTTGATAAAGAAAAAGCAATATATTATACATAATGATTAAATGATCAGATGCATAGCTAGCATTCTACATAAAGTTTATTATAGAAAATATTTGATAGGACATGGCCATTACTTGCAATCTTTGGCATCAGATTTATCGAATAAAGAGACAGATGGATAGAAAAAATAAGGGATATGAAAAACTAGTTAAATAAAGCTTCCACATGGATTAATGAACCTAGGTTAAATATAATGAACCCAAGTTACTACCCTTGGTGCATATTAATACACCAAGATCATCAACCTAGAATCACATACACAAATAATTATTTTCCAACTTATTATGGAAGTAAATCTAAGATATCATGTGTCAGCTCACATTAGTAGCCTTATATGTGCCTAATATTTTGCCTCAGGAGTTGGAAGTCAATCAAGGAAAGAGAGTGTCACAGACTTAACTTACCAAACTGAAGTAGAAGATCACCTAAGAGATTGAAATAGGCAGACAAGGCTTCCAGGACAAGAAAGTGGAAAGGAGGACCTGGTGAGGAGCACAAAAGGACAACAACGTGGGAAATCGAGAGAGAGAGAGAGAGAGAGAGAGAGAGAGAGAGGAATTCATTGCAAATGGCTTCCAATAAAGGAAATAGGATAGGAATCTGAATAATTACATGAAAGAGGCTATTTAAGGTTATATTCAAACCATAATAGCCCCTTCCACATAAAAGCACATTCATCTGAATGGGAACAAGTTAAATGCAAAACTAGCTGTCTAATCAACCAATATATATGCCTCCTACATGCGCAGCAAGTCAACATGCTTGAACTTGTATCTTTGGTTTTGATACCAAAAGAAAGCTTCACCAGATCCACTAAATCAATGTCATCTCCAGAAACAATCACAAGACTC
Source organism: Carnegiea gigantea (assembly GCA_029747015.1). Taxonomy (NCBI): domain Eukaryota; kingdom Viridiplantae; phylum Streptophyta; class Magnoliopsida; order Caryophyllales; family Cactaceae; genus Carnegiea; species Carnegiea gigantea. The sequence goes on along the minus strand of JAKOGI010000005.1, from coordinate 567,259 downwards.
CAGAAATTCATGGCACAGGCAGAAAGAAGCAACTATTTAGGATAAAGAAAAACATTTTCCTTTTGCTGTTTCCTTTTTTTTCCCCATTTGATACAAGGTATTCACAACATCAAGAAAACAGCTCATGACAGAAGTCATGCAATGATTCGAACAAAAATAATTTGGTCAACAATAAAAGAAAATAACAGATAAAAATTATCATTCCTTGGAGAAGTTAAAGTACCTCGTCAATTGCTCAGAAACTATAATAGCTATAAGTGATCATTCCTTGGGAAAGTTATAGTACCTGGTCAATTGCTCACAAATTATCTCATCTTCTAAAAGGTCTGGAGCTCCTTGGCCATTCATCCTATCCATAAAGCATCCATTTTGGTCTGCCTCAGAAATCATGTATTTGTCTGTGCAGAACAACAAAGCTTCAGTTGCCAAACTGTAGAACATAATTGCTGAGTCTTATGGCCAAGGAAACTGGGTTGGAAAAGCACATAAACCAGGGAGAATGAGGAGAATTTACAATAAGTGTTGTAAATCAAAGGCCAGCAAACTGCTCACGATACGAGTAATAGGACAGGTAGGATTTATATTTTGACCATTATCTTATAAAGTCCTGCTCTAGCTGTTGCATACTAATTACCTTTGGCTCCTTCAAACATTTCTAAATCTCCAAGATCCCAAAGCATCATGCTTTAATAACTTGTTCTAAGACATATAAACAAAGATGAGACTACTTGCAGCTCCCTACAGTTGGCTTGGGTGATTGTTAACCCGTCTACTCTATCTTGCACTACTTCTTTGTCTCCTCAAATTGTTTTTAGGCACAGAACATGACATCGTCAAACCTTGGACATGAATGAAAAGCATTAGATTTCAATATTGTTGAAATTTATATTCCAACCCATCAAAACGTTAATTCCTTTCTGGAAATTGAATTCTGAGAAATTTTGGACCTAGTGACAAACCAATGATGCCCCTTCCCTTTCAAAGATCATAAACCCTGATGTGAAAGATGAATAATGCATATGGGATAGAGGGGGTTTGAATTTTTTGAAAAGGTGAAAGGAAAGAGACACTTATATCATCGTGTGAAATAATAAAACCCACACCTCAAGAAAGCTTGCCAAAGCAACATATTTCTTACCATGTCCTACTGCTCGCTTTGCACTATAGCCTGCATCTTCAACCCTTCTGCGAATAAGATAACCAACTTTATTATTATTGAAGAACCTATAATAGACATTGATGGTGAAGTATGAAGAGATTCAACAGTTTAATCACACCAGTAAACACACAAAATTGCAGAGGTGATTTGACCTGAATATCTATATAGAAAACTGTTGACAACGGCCCCGTTTGGCAAACAGCTGTTAGCTGTTTCTATTGGCTGTTTGATGTTAGCTGTTTCAATCAGTTGTTTCTATTAGCTGATTCAATCAGCTATTTTTAAAAAAGATGTTTGGTAAAATTAGCTGTTTGTAAAAAAATATATTTGATAAAATTTCATTTATACCCATATCTCTTATTTACCACCAAAGCTGAATTTTTTTAATTAGTTGGTCACTTATTTCTTTTTCAATATGGATTAAATTTACGTGATATGTGCAAATTACCTTCACTTATATAATCACATTTTATTATAAGTTATTAAATTTTCTTATTGATTTATACATGACTTATTTTTTTGTCTAATTTTCTTTTCAATCTAAATTAAAAGTTATGTAATGTTTAAGGCTCATAATACAACCCTGTTTTGTTGTTCACTTAGAAAAATTTATATTTGTTATTAGTTTAACTTTCTTTCAATATGAATTGATTTTTTTGAAGCAGGTAGAAATAGAGAATTAAAATTTGCATTACATTTAGTATTACTATAGGATTAGCAAAAATTAATAATTTTATGTTTTTAAAATAAATTATGAAGGTATGGTTACTATGTATCATTATTTAATTTGAATTTGAAGAAGCAAGTAAAAACTTAGAAAAGAGAGTGCAAGAAAAAAATATATGGATTTTGTTTATGATATTTAATCAAGGGCAATTTAGTCTTTTATATTAAATCTCCAAACAGCCAACTTGAAAAAGCTACAAATATTAGCTTTTTGAAAAACATCCTTTTGGGGTGAAAAAGTTATTCCAAAAAGGCATTCACCAAACAACCCAAATAACTTTAAGTCAAACAGCCAAAATCATCCCAAAAAGCCATTTTTGAGCAAAAAGCCATTCAAAAAGCCATCTACCAAACACCCCCAACATGACCAGTAATCTACAACTAGCAAGACTGTTTCTCCTGCCAATCTTTGCCCTTCGCAAAGAAAAGAGCCACAGTGATGACCAGAAATATAATTGGAACAAGAAAAAAATTTTAAAAATATTCTCAAAATCTCTTCCCTTTGACTGATATTCTTATGACAAGAAAGACACCACAAATACATGGTCCATCATGATGAAATTATTAGTCATCCACACTGTTGCAAAGACTCAACCATCCATGTTTTTGACAAGCAACTCCCAAAGAAATGTTTGCATTGATCAACAATCACGAAGGGAGTTCTACCCTTCAAAGAAGAAACACTGGCAATGTCAAGCCTAATATTTCGATGAATCCTACTCTTCGAAGAAGAACACCAGCATATCAAGTCTAATATTTAGGTGTATGTGATAGTTTGGTTTAGTGTTAAATTACAGGGTGAAGGTTATGTGAATTCAGGGGAGTAGAAATTAAAGGCAGAGACTTTTTCTAACGGGTTAACATTCGATAACCATGTTTGGCATGTACTCCCAGAAAGATAAAAACGTCATCCAATGTGCGTATGGTTTCCATCCTTTTCTTGCCTACAGCTCCCACACGACCTTCCCCTTCTACTGTCTAAACTTTCACCATTATGGTCTCTGTCTAGTGTCTGCAAATAAAAAAGGGCAACACCAGTGCCCCACTGCCAATATTGACACCATAAACTCCTAGCCATGGACGCTCCTACACAGCTTCACCACCTTAGTAGAGAGCATCCCAACATCTCTCCTTCAACAAAACCTTTCTCCATTACTTACCACAGAAGCACAAAGCTAGCGAGTTGAGTTGGCTTCCAGCAAGCAACACATGAACATGATTGTCCTCACTCAAGAAATTTCTCGTATGAGTTGGTTATTGGCAGCATCTAAGCTAAGATCCATAGAAAAGGAGAAAGCGTAAGTCCATGAGAAAATATCATCAGCCAAATTCACCTCTGTAGCCACATATATCGGTGAATCTCAACTTGAATGGTGATTTGGAATGTCAAGTTTGGTGGTCAGATCTTGCGGGCAGTGGACACCGCTTACTATTGCAGGGTCAGTGTCGCACAGTGACACCAGTGGTGGATGGGATGATTAAGGTGCCTCTGCTGGTGAGTGAGGTGGCTTGGCGGTGGACAGCCCACCCTTGCTCAAACAACAATAGTAAGTTAGCACAGATCCTGAACAAGTAGAGTTTGAAAAGATTCAAGTGTTTGTAGCCTTACCCTACTAGCAAAGAGTAAAAAGGGGAGACTGTTGTTCCATTAAAGATTAAAAAATCAGACAATTCGCCTCCTCAGTGTTTTCGCAATCTTCCATTCAGAGCTTTGCACAAGGTGAGGGTATCACACTGCCATTCGCCTAATCTGGGGTTAAAATTCTTCCTCATTTAAATTATTCCATATAACAAACTCTGTGTAAATACAAGGCTAATACAAGGGCATTGTCGGTACATAGCTGACCATTGAGAGATTGTACGGTGACCCAATTGCCAAAAATTAGTGTTGTAATCAAGAGCTTTATTTGACTCAATTTCTCCATCAGGAGACAACCACATGTAACTCTGGAAACAAGAAGGACATTCCCACTTCATTCTTAATCATGTGCTAAGCTAATACGTGATTGAATCAGAATGCCACCCCTAGATCAGTAACATGTAACACTTAAAGCCCAAACACAACTTCCTTCCCATCTTTCTCTAATAGAAACTCGTCAAAGGATTGATGCCACAAAAAAGTAAGATTTCGGTGCAGAGAATCACATATTCCATCAAGATAGAATATCTGAACTTGCTTAGTTCATTGCTTTCACTTGAATGGCCCCTAAACGAATACATTTTAACCTCAGCATTACATTTTCAAGCAGAACTATGTCTTAGCAAATACAAATAAATGCTCCAAAAACCCTACACAAAGCAGCACCAGAAGCCATACTCAGAAGCTCCCACTTATACATACACCACCAAATAAAGACAGGATAATTCACATCCATTTTTCAACTTCCCACAATCAAAATATTCCTCCAAATCCTGATCCAGTCCTCTATAATTTGACATATTTCCCATTAGGGTTCTTTCCAATTGTAAGCATCAATGGCAAACACAGCTGAACCTGATTACTCTCAAATCAGCAAATAAATACTCAAAAATCTTGCAAAAAAGAAAGAAAATGATTACTGATTGTGTGGAAGTTAGGGGAAATGAAGTACCTGTTGAGAAGCTTGAGGAGTGCGACTGTGGAGAGAGAGCCAATGAAAGCACCAGTGCCCACTAAAGCCAGCCATTTCAATCGCTCCTCCATTTCTACCGCTTTGATTTTAGTCCAGTTCTCTGAGGATTCGACGAACGATTTTGCCAAGAGTTCTTTTTTTGGGGGGGGGGGGGGTCTGGAAAAACCCTCAGAACATAAACCCTCCTCCCATGGCTCCGCCGCAAAATAAAAAATTATTAAACAATCCATTATAGTTCTGTCAAATAATTTTGGAGACCCATAATTTCTGATAAATATTATAGGTTCGTGAAAGTTTGGGTCAATAATTTTTAGATCTATTTCCGGCAACAAATTTTAGTTTCCAAGCAATTTAGTAGAAAACATAATTTTTTGGGGCGAATTGCCCTTGTATGTTAAAACCTTTATGTATGACCGTTGTGGATGATTGAAAATGGAGAAAATATGGATCCCACATATTTCGTATATAGAAATGAGGACTCCAGCCATCCATTTCCTCTCTCTTTCCTCCATTTTCTAATATTACTCACCTCTTTCCTCTCAAGTTTCAGCTCGCCCCTCTCATTGTCTTCCTCTCTCTATTATCATCTCTCAAGCCATCGATTTTGAATCAAGTATGTATGCTAGCCGTCCAATTTTGTTTTATTTTCTCTCTGTATTTTCATCTCTGAAGCCATCGATTTTGCCCAAAAAAAATACATAGATTTAAGTGTGGGCTCTTATTAATACAGAAATACATTATAAAATGTAATTTTTGAATTTCCTAAATTTGGAATACAATAAATCTCAAAGTTGATAATTTTAGCATGTTGTACATAAATTTTTTGGTTAGAATTTTTGTTGCTCGTAATTTTGTTTTAATTTGCAAAAAAAAAAATGCATAGATTTAATTGTGGGCTCTTTGTAATACATAAATACATTATACATTGTAATTATTGAATTTCCTAAATTTGGAATACAATATAATTTGAAGTTCATAATTTTATGTTGATGTAGTTTAATTTTGCGGTTAGAATTGTTGTTGTTCATAATTTCATTTAGTTTTGCCAAAAAAAACAAATGTATAGATTTAATTCTGGGCTCTTCTTAATACAGAAATACAAATAGTAAATTGTAATTGTTGAATTTCCTGAATTTGGAATAAACGAGATGAATGAATTGTTATTTTTTTGATTAAGGTATGGTTGTTGGTGTTAGATAATGTGTTAACTTTTTAAAATTGTATGATTTCTCCCACTTTAATTGTGTTCTGATTGTATACTCAGTCATTGTTGAAGAGATGCATAGTTCGTCTAGTTGCGGAGGAACGAACGAAATGTATCATCAATATGATATGGAGGTAATATGTAGAACTTGTGGGAGGGTTGCGGACATCAAAATTTCAAGGTCTCGTGATGACCCATGGAGGTTATTTTTCAGATGCACTCAATGTGATAAGTTTCTGAAATGGGCAAAGCCCCTACCAGAACCAAGAGTTGATGAGGCAGGTCAAGGAAACATGGAAATCATGATGTATCAAGTGAGAGACATAAGAAAGCTACTTAAGATTATGAATAGAAGGATTGGGATTGGAATCATGGTGATGGTGGCTATTGCTATTGTTGTTGCTATGAAATGAACATTAACCTAGGACAACCTCAATGTGATAAGGCTTGGTGTATGTATGTATGATATTCTTACTTTTGAGTAATTAATGAATGGAATGTCATTTGGGTGTACATAATAATTTGCGAAAATACTTTATGCAATAACAATATACATTGCAAAGTACTTGTACTTCATAACAGCAATTATGAAATGATCCGCTATAAGTCTTTTGTCTCAAAACAACAACAAAGTGGAACACAATCAAAGACATTACCAAGTCATGTGTGCTATGTCCTAAATACTTTATGCTCTAACAAGTCTTCATGAGAGCAATAACAAAAAGAAGGACATCACAAGTCCACCACAAAAAGGACAACACCCTCTTCACTGGGCCAAAATGACATATTGAAGCTTGGTATGCAGGGGAGGTTCATATTGAAGCTTTCACTTTCCTAGCCCTCTTTACTGCTGAAGTGTGTGGATGACATATTGAAGCTTTCCGTTTCTTGCCCTTCTTTGATTGGGATGTGGATGCCTGGCTTGTCACATCATTGCTTGCTTGGGAGGCTTGTTTGGGTGGTCTGCCCACCTTTCCTGTGCTGCCTATCTTGCTCTTGTAGGTAGGCTTGTCTCTCCCTCTCAAGATGGACAACTTACCACCCTCCCTATGACTCCTAGAGTTGTGGTCATACTGTTTGCAAACACTGCATCTAAGGGCTGAACTCCTGCTGAACCTCTTCCTCTTCTCAGTGCTATCCCTTCTCCTTTCAGATGGAGGTCTGCCTCGTTTCACTTCAACCTTGGGAGGGCCTAAGCTAGGACAATCACTATCCTCCTAAAAAATTGGATCAGTTATGGGCTTCATAATGACATCATGTGCTGCCTTATATTTCTCAACAGTATATGCCTCATGAACATATGATTCAGGGTCCTGCCTGTCCCTAAGAATACACCTAATTGCATGATTGTAGGGTATACCTGAGATATCCCACACCTTGCAGTCACAGCAACTTGAGTTAAGGTTCACTTTGAAATGGGTATTCCATTCCACAACCTCGAACAACCCTCTACCAGATGGGATGACAATACACATTCTACTCTATATTTCAGTCTCCTTAAGCAAAATTGTGACCCTAGGACATAACTTTCCACTCCACCCATTTGCAATTTCAAATTTCCTAGCAATTGTACTCATAATTTTTTTCCTGATTGCCCCCAATAATGTGAATACAGGCTTATACCTGAACTTTTCAATATTGCCATTGAAAGACTCTACAAAGTTGGTGGCGTTGTCGGGGCATTTGGTGTCAGCTTGGAATTTGCACCTTGCCCACAGTTCTTCTTCTTCAGCACAGAGCCATTCATAGGCTTCTTTTGATTCTTTTTTGATGGCCTCCATAGTTTGCTGGAACACTTGCTTATTGTATGCATTGCATGCTGTCCAGAATAACATGTGCAATTTGGCACCTGCACAATTTATTTGAAGAGTTCAGAAATTTATTTGAAGCATAAAGTACTAACACAAAATGTTTAACCTCAAATCAAACTGCAAGCATATACCTAGGTGGTCCTTAGTGAAGTTCCTGTTATAATGCACACAACATATCCTTATTATGGACTCTGAAAATATGTACTGCAATGCTGAAACTAAACCTTACAATACGGGAAAAAAAAATAATATTACTCTCAAAACAGAAAATAATGAACAACATTTCAATGGAACTTCATACCTTATGTCTATCTAAAATGAAGTTCATCTTGGACAGATCCACACCTTCAAGACATAACCTCAATGCCCTAAAGAAGTAGGCCCAGTTACTCTTGTCTTATTGCCCAACTACACCATAGGCTATAGGAAAATAGCCATTATTACCATCTACGCCAAAAGCTGGCAGCACTACCCCTTTGTAGGGACCCTTACATTAAATTTCCTGCAATTTAGCGCAATAATAAAACCAACTCAACAGCTACCTGCCGGAGTTCACGGCTCTACGGACCACCCGCCCGGAGCATATCAACCAGCACAGTTCAATACTAAATCAATGAAACGATAAAAGTACAACTCCATGGACCACACGTCCGGAGTACTGGGATTACATCCCAACTATAAATAATCTTAATTAAAAGATGATCGGCTTGTATGGCCATACAGGGTAACTCTAGATGATATGCAATACATGCACACAGGAACGTAGATCACATAACAGTACAATTGCAGGTTACATGTATAGAACATTAACTTTGCTTCTAGAACAGCAATGACTCCATTTCGGCTTACTTGGACCGACTCTTATTTGTTACTCCAGAAATCTGGGAAGGGAATAACAATAGATGGGAATGAGCAATTATCGCTCAACGTATAACCCCCTCTCCCAAACAATACTTAAAGTGCAATAATACCTTCAAAGGTCGTTTGTAGTTTCCTCTCTTTGAAGAAACTCACTTACGTTGTAATGTATTCAAACCACAATGCAATAGCAACAGTATTTGAATCAATTGCTAAACTTTATACATATGAGTATTATGTCCTTGAGACTTGTTTCATTTCATATAATCTATGATGTAAAGAGTCATTCAACGCATTGAATGTTAATATTACACATTGAACAATAAACAATAAACACTGAATATTAAACTTTACACATTGAACAATAAACAATGAACACTGAATATTAAACTTTGCACATTGACCAATAAATAATGAACATTGAACATTAAACTTTGCACATTGAGCAATAAACAATGAACATTGAATATTAAACTTTGCACATTGAACAATAAACAATGAACATTGAACATTAAACTTTGCACATTGAACAATAAACAATGAACATTGAACATTAAACTTTGCACATTGAACAATAAATAATGAACACTGAATACTAAACTTTGCACATTGAATAATAAACAATGAACATTGAACATTAAACTTTGCACATTGAACAATAAATAATGAACATTGAACATTAAACTTTGCATATTGAACAATAAACAATGAACACTAAATACTAAACTTTGCCCATTGAACAATAAGCAATGAACATTGAACATTAAACTTTGCACATTGAACAATAAATAATGAACATTAAAGATTAAACTTTGCATATTGAATAATAAACAATGAAAACTGAATATTAAATTTTGCACATTGAACAATAAATAATGAACATTGAATATTAAGCTTTGTACATTGAACAATAAACAATGAACATTTGATATTAAACTTTGCACATTGAACAACAAACAATGAACATTGAATAGTAAACTTTGCACATTGAACAATAAACAATGAACATTGAATATTAAACTTTGCACATTGAATAATAAACAATGAACATTGAATAGTAGACTTTAACTCTACTGCATATTTGCAAAACTATAGGACATATGAACTTTGAATTTTCTTTTTATTGACTGGACTATGAGATATTAAACTTTGAAACTTATGCCTACTGGCTGAACTATAAAACTTTAAACCTTAAATCACTAAATCACTGAACTTTGCATTCCCTACCTTTTGGCGGAACATTGAATTACTGAATTTTGAATTTCTGCCTTTTGGCAGACAATGAACCACTGAACTTGAATTTCTACCTTCTGGTAGACGATGAATTATTGAACTTGAATTTCTGCCTTCTGGCAGAACATTAAACATTGAACTTGAATTTCTGCCTTCTGGCAGACAATGAATCATTAAACCTGAATTTCTACCTTCTCGCAGAACAATAAACATTGAATTTATGCCTTCTGGCAGACAATGAATCATTGAACTTGAATTTCTGCCTTCTGGCAGAACATTAAACATTGAACTTGAATTTCTGCCTTCTGGCAGACAATGAATCATTAAACCTGAATTTCTACCTTCTGGCAGAACAAGAAACATTGAATTTCTGCCTTCTCGCAGACAATGAATCAATAAATATTGAATTTTTGCTTTCTGGCAGACAATAAATCTTGAACTTGAATTTCTGCCTTCTGGCAGAACAATAAACATTGAACTTTGAACTTCTCATGTAAACTTAGATAAAAGGATACTCAGTTGCCTACGTTGACCATAGCAACGGATATGACATAATCGGACGCTCAATACTTAAGTCCTTTCTGAACAGGATTCCTAGACCTATTGACTGATCTCCTGCCTCATTCAATTAAGTAGTCCGATGATTTAGGATTATTTCGTCACCAAGGACTCGTCAATTAAACAGGCAACCGATAAACATGTAGAGACACTTTGAAATCAATGTCATCCTATGCATTCATTAATTCAGGGGAAAAGGATTTCACATAGCACGTATAGTCACGTCATGAAATCATATCATCGACCAATTCCCCAACTATAACGCAACTCACACGAGTGTAATCTATGCAATCATTTCATTTACTTTTCAATTTCCTCTGTTCAAGCTTTCTGAATTATGAACATTTTTATGTAATCATACAAATAATATCGTTAAGCATATAACCACTATAAACAGAGGAGGCATCGTTAATTCAAGCTTTTACATATAAATAATACCCATCACTATAAACATATAATCGATAAACTTTCCATAAACTTGCAATGATCGATATGTTTCCAATAAACTTTCAATAATCAATAAACTTTCTATAAACTTGCAATAATCGATATATTTTCAATAAACTTTCAATAATCGATAAACTTTCCATAAACTTGCAATGATCGATATGTTTCCAATAAACTTTCAATAATCAATAAACTTTCTATAAACTTGCAATAATCGATATATTTTCAATAAACTTTCAATAATCGATAAACTTTCCATAAACAATATATTTTCAATAAACTTTCCCAATAAACTTCCTATCATTGGGAAACTTTAGATAATTGATAAGCTTCGCATAATCGATAAACTACACATAATTGATAAGCTACACATAAACTTCATGTAATTGCTAAACTGCATATAAACAATAAGCTTCGTATAATTGCTAAGTCACATATAATCGATATATACATATATATATATGTTCGATACACTGCAAATATCGATAAACTATATAATCGCTACAATGTATATAATCAATAAATCTCATATAATTGATAAACTATATATAATCGGTAAACTCTATATAAGCAAGGGATTTCATATAATCAATAAACTATATAATCGATAAACTTTATTCCTCAAATCACTGATAATCAAGTCGAATTCAACTTGAATGAACTTTAATCAATAATCAATAAATTTCATTGAAATTATCGATAAATAGGAGGAAGAGGAAACTCACCTCGAACACAAGTTAAAGGACCCGTTTTAGGGCTTGATTTGGGTTGGCTCGGTGTGGGTTCGATTCCTCCATTGCTTCCCATCCACTAGTCACCAGCCTCCTACTGAACCGCCGCCGCCGGTGAGCCGTGGGGGAGCCGCCGAGACGCCGCCGGTGGCCTCCTTCGCCCCCTCTCTCTCCTCGCGTGTGTGTGGATCACAGGGCAGGGGGTCGAGGAGCCCCCCTCGTGATTTTTGGTCGAGGAAAAAGAACAGGGGCTTCGGCCCCTTTTTGCCTTATATATATACATATATATATATATATATATATTTTTTTTTTCTCTTTTTCCTTTTTCTGTTGTTTTGGATAATTACCTCGCCACATCATAATTAATGTGAGCTTATCCACTTGTCACATCATCATTAATGCGAGTTTATCCACTTGTCAATTCATTATTAATGCGAGCTTATCCACTTATCACATCATCATTAATACGAGCTTATCCACTTGTCACATCATCATTAATGCGACCTTATCCCCTTGTCACATCATCATTAATGTGAGCTTATCCACTTATCATATCATAAATTATCCCCAAGGTTCGATTCAATAAATTACAAGACTAGTCCCTAGGCTCGCCAGTCCAGCCGTATTCGGGAATGTACTCAATGTAGTGCCCGATAATAATCCTTAATAACAGTAAAATAAGAATAAGATTCCTCTCAATAAAAACAGTACTTCAGCAGGCAAATCGATATTATTTCAATCTATCGAAAATGCTATTTTGTAACGCTATAAAATAGCGTAAACGCCTTAATGAAGGGGATAAAAATCCTGGGCGTTACATAAATTAATATGAATTTCAGGGTAAATCACAAATTAATTCACTCATACACAGAACAAACATTCACAATTATCACATATTATGAATTTTAGGGCAATTCATTAATAGTTAATTACTGCTGTCCTTCACACCCTAAACATTATCTTAACATGAAAGCTACTTTTCGAAAAGGCCACATTTTACTTGATTTTCCACAAACCTCGTTTTCCTTGGAAGATCCTCTGTCATTTTCCATGATATTCGAAGTCGGGGGCCACAGACAGAAGCTAAACTAGTGTCCCACCACAATTTCTCAACCACCCAAGCATCTGAGCTTCAACTGCCAATAGAGATTGAAGAATGTGGGCCTAGGGTTTACTTTTTGACACGAAGAGAGAGGCGATTTTCACACCATGAAGAAGGAAGATAGAGGAGATACAAAGAGGGGAAGCAACAGCACCAAATCGAGGTTGGTGGGAATAACTGGGTGGGGAAATGAAATAATTGAGGTGAGAGAGAACAACTACAATCACACCTATCTTAATTTGTTCTATCTGCTTTCATTTCGTGGGCAGCAAGGGGCAATTTGGTCAAAAAAAATTATGTTCTCTACTAAAGTGCTCGGAAACTACAGTTTGCAGCCGGAAATGGACCTAAAAATTATTGACCCCAACTTCCATGGACCCACAAATATTTATCAGAAATTGTGGGTCTCCAAAATTATTTGACAGAACTACAATGGACCGTTTAATAATTTTTTCGCTGCGAAACACCACATCAATTCTACTGTTGTCTTTCTTGTTTAATGACAACTAGTGTTTCTATACTTATGCAATGCACAAAAAACTAATAAATTTTCAATTGTAGTAATTGTTTATAAAAATTATAATAATTTTTTTGTGAACAATCTCATTTATAACTTTTTTCAGATTTTATGCAGAATAATTAGTAATTTTTAGACAAAACAGTTAGTAAAGGATGCAAGTCTTCAAAATTTTTCATATAAAAAAACTCTAATGTATTGAGATATACTATAATTAAACTAGTAAATGTTTCTAGTAGGCTTGTAGCAATTGCATTGTAATACTTGTATATTGATTTGAAAATATGGTAATCCAAAAAGTTATTGAAATTTAACTTAAAAACTAATAACGTAGTTAACTTGTAATATTTAATTTTTTTAATGAAAAACTAATTAGAAAATATTTAATGAATAACAAAGTATTGATGAAATTATTTTCATAATGGTCATAAATGTGTTCTTAATTAAATAACAACAATAATAGTTTTTTTTAAAAAAATAGACATACAATTAGGTCAGGAGTTTGTCATGTATGTTACACTGGGGATATTCGCTTGAACTATTGCACTCTAAAAATTTAAAGCAATTTGGTACCTTTTGGTGATAATGTGGTATTATATCGTACATATAGGATCCGTAATTATGACTCTATTGCATGTGTGATCTCTAATATTCAATATTTATATTTATATTTATAATTTTTTAAGAGCGAAATATCAGTATATTTATATTTGTGTTCAAAGAGATAGGAAAAATAATAATAATGAAAATCAAATATTTAATTTTATTTTGTATGATAATAATTGTGTCTTTAGAGTACATAAGATATAGAATATGTGTATATGACTATGTGCCGTTGTAAACATAAAGCTTAGAGTTGGAAATCAAACACGCACAATAGATTATCTGGTAAATATGATTATCATAATATAATGCATTATTTTTTTTAATATTGGGAGTGGTATTAGTATCCTAACATGATGCATTATCATAATTAAACATTGTCTCTTTTTGGAAACAAATTTTTCAAATTGTAATCAACTTTATAAAATCCTTTTTTGACGGAAAGAAAATCTTCCGTACCTAATTAACTAAGGGCCTGTTCTTTTCGTGGGTCAATCTATATTTACTCACTTCAATCCACTTTAACCTACTTCTACCTACTTCAACTTATTTCAACCCACTTGAAAAAAAAAAAAAAAACCAACTTTAACCAACTTCAACCTACCTCAATCTACTTCAACCAACTTCAACCCACCCCCTTCATAATTTTAATAATTTGTATAGTATCATGTGAGATTTAGGGTCTATTATTTTCGTGGGTAAATTGGGTGGGTAAAAGGGTGAAGTAGGTTGAGGTAGGTTGAGGTAGGTTGAAGTTGGTATTTTTTTTGAGGTGGGTTGAAATAGGTTGAAGTGGGTTGATGTAGATTGAAGTGTATTGAAGTTGATATATTATTTATGTGGTGGGTTGAAGTGGGTTAAAATAATGATAATGTAATTAATGTGTGATAATTTATGAAGTTATCGAAAATTTGTGAAATTTTTGTATATTCTTTTTTATTTTTTATTTTTTATTTTTTATATGTTTTATTTTTTATTTTTTATATGTTTTATGTTTTATTTTTTATTTTTTATTTTTTATTTTTTTAGGTTTTATTTTTTTATTTTTATTTATAATTTCTTATTTTTTATTTTTTTATTTTTTATTTTATTTTTTATATGTTTTACTTTTTATGTTTTATTTTCATGTTTCATGTTTTATGTTTTATGTTTTATTTTTTATTTTTATTTTTTATTTTTTATTTTTTTAGTTTTCATATTTCATATTTCATATTTCATATTTTATTTTTTGTTTTTTTAATTTTCTTAATTTCTTTTTTTAATTTTTAATTTTTAATTTTTAAATTTTTAAATTTTTAATTTTTATTTTGTATTTTTCATTTTTATTTTTCATTTTTATTTTTCATTTTTATTTTTATGTTTTATTTCTTATTTTTTATTTTTTACATTTTACCTTTTACTGTTTATTTTTTATTCTTTATTCTTTATTTTTTATTTTTCATGATTTTATGTTTTTTATGTTTTACGTTTTTATTTCTTATTTCTTATTTTTTATTTTTTAGTTTTTACATTTTAATTTTAAATTTTTTATCTTTTATTTCTTATTTCTTAATTTTTTATGTTTTAATTTTTTATTTTTAATTTTGTTGGAATTTTTTGTAACTTTCGTTTGTAATAAAAAAAGATAAAAAATTAAAAAATAAATATAAAAAATTAACAACAAACAAAAGCACAAAATAAAAAAATAAAAAAATAATAAATGAAATATAAAAATCAAAAATTAAAAACAAAAAATTAAAAATAACAAATAAAAATAAAAATAAAAAATAAAAAATGAAAAATAAAAAATAAAAAATAAAAAATAATAAATAAAAATTTAAAATAAAAAATAAGAAACAAAATTAAAATGTAAAAAATTAAAAATAAAAAATAAGAAATAAGTCAAAAATGAAAACATACAACATAAAAAACTAAGAAAATAAACAGTAAAAAGTAAAAAATAAAAAATAAAAAATAAAAATAAAAATAAAAAAATAGAAATTAAAAATGAAAAAAGAAATAAATAAAAAATTTAAAAATAAAAATAAAAAACTAAAAATCAAAAATAAAAAATAAAAATAAAAAACAAAAAAATAAAAAATAAGAAATTAAAAAATAAAAACATATGACAAATAAAAAATGAAAATAAAAAAATAAATACATAAAAATAAAAAAATAAAAATAAAAAATAAAAAATAAAAAATAAAAGTAAAAAATAAAAAATTAAAAATTAAAAATAAAAAATAAGAAAAAAGAAATAAGAAATAAGGAATGTAAAATATAAAATATAAAATATAAAATTACAAAATAAAATTAACAAAAACTTAAAAAAATGAAAAATGAAAAATAAAAACATAAAAGCATAAAAAATAAAAAAATAAAAATGAAGAATAAAAAATGAAAAATATAAATTAAAAATTAAAAAAGAAAATAAAAAATAAAAAATAGAAACACATGAAAAATAAAAAATACGAAAATACAAAAATAAAAACATAAAAAATAAAAAAATTAAAATTAAAAAATAAGAAAATAAAATAATAAAAGTAATAAGTAAAAAATACAAAATAAAATGTAAAAATACAAAATAAAAATAAATGTAGAAAATACAAAATAAATAAAAAACAAAAAATAAAAAAATAAAAAGTAAAAACTAAAAAATTAAAAATAAAAAAATAAAATTAAAAATTAAAAATTAAAAAAATAAAAATAAGAAATAAGAAATAAGAAATTAAAAAAATTAAAATTGAAAAATAAAAAATAAAAATTAAAAAGTAAAAAAATAAGAAATAAGAAATAAGAAATTAAAAAATTAAAAGATGAAAAATTAAAAATTAAAAATTAAAAATAAGAAATTAAAAATTTAAAAGATAAAAAATAAAAATAAAAAATAAAAAATAAAAAATAAAAATTGAAAAATTGAAAAGTAGAAAATTAAAAATTAAAAATAAATAAAAATAAAAATAAAAAATAAAAAAATAAAAAAATAAAAAAATAACACATACAAAATAAACATAACAAATAAAAATTAACAAATAGCAATTAAAAATAAAAATTAAAAATTAAAAATTAAAAAAATAAAAATTAAAAAAGAATAAAGAAAAATTCCACAAAATTTCGATAATTTCATAAATTATCGCATATTAATTACATTCTCGTTGTTTTAGCTCACTTCAGCTCACCACATAAAAAATATACCAACTTCAGCCCACTTCAACCTACATCAACCAATTTCAACCCACTTCAACCTACATCAACCCACTTCAATCTATTTCAACCTATTTCAACCCACCTCAAAAAAAAAAATATCAATTTCAACCTACCTCAACCCACTTCAGCCTACTTCAACCTATTTCACCCTTTTACCCACCCAATTTACCCACGAAAAGAACAGGCCCTAAGTTGTGTTTTTTTAATCAAAAAAACTAACTTGTATTTTTTTAAAAAATTAATTATCTAAAAATTTTGTGGGAGTGATATGCATCAAAAATTTAGAGGGTTTATTCTCTCTCTATATGTATAGATTTATCTGATAAAGTGTTTAACAACTTCACTTTTTTTATTGGTTTTGATTTTTTTTTTCCACTTGAGTTAAGATACTCTCGATAGATATAAGAAATAAAGACCTTCCAACAAAAAATTTTTCATTTATAAAACTCAAATATAATATTATTTTCATCGAAACCAAGTGCCAAACCACTTAATCAACCAATACTAGTTAAGAACTTGACTTAATACATGCTAAGTGCTTGATTTTAGTGTTGAACTACGGAATGGTCAGTATTTTAACACTGAATTTACCAAAACTATTTTAAACTCAAACATTCCTACTAGCCAAACCTAAAATAGGTCTGCTTGAATAGAAAACAAGCTTTATCCAATTTTTTTTTTATTTTTAATGTTGCCTTATCTAATTTAGTTCAAATTGATTTAATTCGAACATGATTTGGATTTTTAAAAAATCCATCAGCTAGGTCATGTGCATCTTGAATATATAGAAGAAAAATGAAAGAAAAGTTTTGACAACCGTGCTATTAACGATGTCCCATATATAATACATAGTTTCAAGTGCATCAAATTTCTTAATTATAAGTATTAAGGTCACATTTTCTTTATAATTGTAAGTGACTGTAATTATCCATCTAAGGACTTAATGTAAGCATGATATCATTTGAGCAAGAAGACTGGCTTAGCTCAAAACTCATAACACATGATGCAACTAACAAGACCAATATGAGTTTCACTCAATTTAATTGTTAAAGTCTTTAGAACTATTATTAGAGATATGGGTTTAAATCTTGCTTGCTTAACGATTTGTGCATCCCTTTGAACCCCGCCCCCAAAAAAACAAAAAACAAAAACAGTAGTAAGCTCAAGAAACAACAAAGACTTCGCAACAAACTTTGAAATTCACCTCCTTTCAACTTAAGAAGGAGAAAATTATTCTAATTCTCAAGGTGTAATCAGTAGAAGTCTTGTTCAGGACTGTAATTATTGTCATCACTTGTGGTATATAAATATGCACTACAAATCAAGAATCATCCAACTTAACACTCGTAAATGAGATTTTGCAATATTTTCATATTCTGTCGATAAGTCAACAAATTTATTGTGATGTGAGTTTGCCTCAAGAATGTTTCTATCCGATTCAAATTCGTTAAAGTTCCCCAACAATGTATGCCATGATCTCCAAGTAACCAATCGATCAAACAAGACAAGACATTAACCAAGATCAAGTAAACCAACAAGAGAGCCCCACTAACCAAAACCAACTAAAGAAAACCATGGCTGATTTGTATCAAGCCACCAACCTACACCAACCTACCAATTTGTAATGGGCATATAACACATGAAAATTGCACACAATGATCTCAAGTATGCAAGTAACAAAGTTCCCCTCCCCCATGTTTCTTAAACTCTTCAGTTAACTCTGTTATATATATGCCATACACTCTACATATAAATATAAATATGATACCTAAACCCTTTCAATTATGTGACGAATTTTCTTTTTAAAAATAATTAAATCCGTCAGTTATACATATGTTTACACAATACTTCAAATTGAATTGGAGGCAACATAACTTTTTCTTTTTCATATGAACGGGTATTGTTTAAAAGAACATCTCCACAACGCTTTACACACATTTTCATAATTTCTTTTTCATTTTCCCATTTTTCAAGAGTTTGTTGAATAGCAAATAAGCCGATGAGGTACTCTATTTTTGGATGCCACGGGCATAAATGTGGGACCATAATAGCATCGAAAGAGGGGGGAGATCACATAATGCATGTCCTGTGAGGAAATGATGGGTCAGTTTCTGGCATGTTTGAGTGAACCCAACCAAGGAGGATGTTC
This sequence comes from Carnegiea gigantea, assembly GCA_029747015.1. Classification (NCBI taxonomy): domain Eukaryota; kingdom Viridiplantae; phylum Streptophyta; class Magnoliopsida; order Caryophyllales; family Cactaceae; genus Carnegiea; species Carnegiea gigantea. The sequence continues at coordinate 548,363 of JAKOGI010000005.1, read as the reverse complement.
CCCTGCCCCGCCACACAATACCCAATCTCTCTCTCTCTCTGTCTCTCTCTTTCTCTGTAGAGAACGTTTCTTTCTTTTGTTGGTTTGTTGTGTGCCCAAAAATCCTCCCAGAGAATGTTGTAAGCTCCAAATCTCGAGCTGTGAGAATTCTTAGGTGATTTTACACTATGTTGGCCTTACATGAACATGATATGTAGGGATAGAAATGTACAAAATGTACAATTGTACGTGTTCCGATACTGCTATAATCACTTCAAGGTGAAGGATAATTTTTGACGGAAATTTTGACGAGAAAAAGTATAGATTTTGACGGAAAATTAACCTACTGACCGAAATTTTGACAGAGTTGTTATGTACGACTAATTATAACGACTCTTTTGGTCCTTTTTAAAACGGGATTACTCATTTTGATGTATACTTGTTACGTATGACCAATTATTCTAAAGATTATATATAGTTTTTTAAAGGAATGAATAAATGACTTATATATATGCTTATAACACTTATATTTCATTTGTTCGTTTTCATGTATGAATATATTTTAAGTTTTAACCCGTAGAACGGATAATTTTAGCGTAAGATATAGGCATGTAAGCAAAGTCAGACATCAGCTTTAAGGGATGCCAAAAGTATACGTTTGATCGTTTGCTGATGACCTCTAATAATTTTCACACAATATAATACTTAAAAGCCTTAAAAATGTTTCAATGTAGGTTGTAGTATATACCGCATTCAATGATGCTTATACTTAAGAAATTAATTAGCGTAAATGTACCATCACAAATTAAAAATGGTGAGACGTAAGATTGACACGGTGGGGTTATACCTACTAAGAAGTCTAATAAAGTTGATTTCACGTAATGAGATCATACGATCGCCACAATCTAAATCTAGCTATACGCATAAATTTCGATGTAAGTTTAACGGCCATTTAAATGGTTAAGTATGGCCAGAACAACAAAAAGACTGAAGTAATTACTACACGACCATGACTTTCATCATATCTGAATATAAAGCAGGAAAGCTAAGAGGGTCATGGCCATCCTCGCTCCGTTATCCTTTGTCGATGCTCGCACGCTAACACTGGCCACACAATCGATGAAAAGATATTGTCATGGGAAAACACTTGTAAGACTATCTCACCGCATAAAGTTAGTACTAGTAAGATATTTGTATTCTATTAGTTAAGAAGATATTTCGAAATTGCGTCCTTTTGTATTTACAAAAAATATAATCAGTAAAAAATAGACATTTCAAATAAAATATTCTTTCATGCAAAGAAAGGGTCAGGCCCCGAGTAATATTATAATACGGAAAACATAATGTTGCCCTTCATTCATGATGAAAGCGGAATATTTAAATGTTTGTATCTCTATATCCCATTTGAACATGTTGAAAAATGTGAGACCATAGAAGCATTCGACAGTTAGCTCAAAGTACTATGACTCAAAAATTTCAACATCAGTTGTTATAAAATTAAAGTCAAGCTTTTTCCTTTTGGATAAGTCAAAATCGTTATTAAAAGACAAAATTAAATCGAGAAATGATATGCTAGCACATATCAGTGTCGAATTTTATTTTTTCAGTCTCTTTATGATATGATGTTTTCTCTTGTAGGATTTATTTATTTCCGTCCAATAACTCTCATATCAATGAATTCTCTAACCATCAACAACGATTACAACACTTACCATGGGTCAGTGGGTCCTAAATTAGCACAATCTGATCTCTACAAGTTGGAAGTTCCATTTTAAGAGAAGCACAAATTTTTAACCAAGAACAACATTTTTCATCTTTTAAAACCTTTTGTAAAGAACAACCCTTAGAAGTTAGAAATATACTTATCGATATTACAAAAAGAATCATAATTAGTAACATTAGGTAGAGCCATGAAGGAAATACATTTGCACAGTAAAGCAAGTAATATTAGGTGGAGCGGTGAAACTACATCCGATTTACAAGCAAATAAGAAAGACGGTATAACATATGTCAAGCAGAAGTCACAACCCAAAAAAAAAAAAAAAAAAAAGAGACTAACCTAATTTTCAAACATAGATCACGAATTATGATGCACTATGTTCATGCACACATAACACATTGTGATTTTCCCATCAAAATGCAACCCAAAAGAATTTGAAAATTTGAAGAAGTTGGTACAAGGCACATGGTACAAGATGCTTAGCTAGAAGACAAGAAGGGCGTGATAAGGTCTCTCTAAGCGACAATTATATAATGTCTCTCTAAATGATTCATTGTAATGAAAAATTATTGTTAAGGAGAAAAATTAAAGAAAAATAAAAAAATAAGGGTGTGATATTCGGATTGAGCAGCTGGTTCCGGTCAAATTTGACCTAAAAATTTGCAAATTTTTCAAGTTCAAGTCGAGAAAATCGTATTAAAAATTCAAAATTTTGAGGTAGATTCGAATCGAGCCAGTTTTCATAAGATCTAACATACACACATTATGATTTTCCCATCAAAATGCAACCCAAAAGAAAATGAAAATTTAAAGAAGTTGGTACAAGGTACATGGATGGCACAAGACAAGATGCTTGGCTAGAAAACAAGAAGGGCGTGGTAAGGTTAGTGCTACTTTTGGCCGAGGCTGAGCAAAGCTGCGAACAATGACGTTGTGTCTTCTCTTTGCTTTGGTCATCAAGGCCCGCCCATTCTTTCAGCTTTTGTTTTACTTTTGCCTCCTCCCTTAAATTTTATTTTTGATTTTGATTGTTTTGTGTTGTGTTTTTTTAGGTCAAAAAAGAAGGCAGTCAAGGCAGTGCTTTATATTTCTACCCCACTCGAAAGTGAAGTTACACTCTCTTTGTCCCCCCACCCACTTTTATTCTTTCCACCATATTTTTTCTTTTTTGTTTTTAAAAAAAATAAAAATCTTCACTGATAAGATGCCATTGGGATTGGGATGATGTTGACAAGAGGTCCCTAATGCTAGTATATTTTGTGACTTATGGAAGATCCCAATAATTAGCTAAATTTTGTCTTGTTTTAAACATCAAAATGAGTTATTGTGTTATATTTAGTTAAAGTAATTGAAATGGAACTCTACTAGGCACTTGCCCTTAACCTTTTTTAAGTACGAATGTGTGTATGAGTACTTGAGTAGTAATGTGATCTGACTGTTATAAAAATAAAGTTTATATCACATGTCACGTCGCAGATAATATAGAAATTTAGAAGTTATATTAGTAAAAATATAGTACAGTAATTTATATGATGAATACATTTTTTTAAAATATGTATAACAAGTGATACCTTATACTACTAAGAATGCATACTATTTTGCATTATAAAAATGTGAGTTCTAGAAAATTAAACAAATCAACATATATGATTACTAGGGTACATTATCCATAAATATCGTATAATTTATACTACAAATTAGTGACCTTACCACGCCCTATCAATTATAATATTAATTAAAAGAAGGAATGACAAAAAGTAATTGGCAAATACCTCAAGGAAGATATTCCAAATTTGAAGATAGCCTTAAATTCACAATAAAATTGTTTATATAACTCCAAATCCTACAAGTACCATTCTTAAATTCTCATGGGTGGTCTTGGTGGGGCTACCTAGAATTTCCTTTATACTTTGTTTTACACCACAAAAGGCCTCAAAGAGCCTGTAGAACCCAAACCCGAATCCAAACCCAAAGAGTAGCTAATGAAAACTCCACTCTCATACCCTGACCTTCATTATCTCACCCACAACTCCAAAAATAAATTCCCCCACCAAAGTTCACTAAGAACATACCAGAGCATCTTCGCTCTCTCTCTCTCCTCTTTATTCCCACCATTTTAAGCCCCCCCAAGGCTCCCAAATCACACCCCAAAGATAGTTTCTTTCCCCTACCCAGATGAGAACACCACCACCCAACATGTCTAAGAACAACTTCCCTTGGTCATCTTCAAGGAAAGTCCAAAATGAAGAGTCCTTGAGTCCCAACCCATCAAAAACAGAAGAAAACAGGGGAAAACAGAGCATTTTGAAGGGACCCCATGCCCAAACCACTGAGAAAAACCCATCGAATTCATCGTCATCATCAAGGAGGAGGAAGCTTCAAGCAATAGCGGTGTCCAGAATAAGGTCTGTTATCACAGCTTTCGCCATGAATAAACCACCAAGTTTCCCTCATCTTGGAGGATCAGGGCCCTTAGGTACTAAGATTGTGGGGACCCTTTTCGGGTTCCGAAAAGGGCATGTTCATTTTGTGTTCCAAAAGGACCACAACTCAACCCCAGTGTTCTTCATTGAGCTAGCGACCCCAATCACGCATCTAGTTAAAGAAATGGCTTCTGGGCTCGTTAGGATCGCGCTCGAGTGCGATAAACAGGAGGAGCAACAAGAACAGGGTCAGCAAGAAACAGAGCATACCAAGAAGAAGAAACAGAGGAGGAGGAGGTTGTTGGATGAGCCAGTTTGGAGGACTTATTGCAATGGCAAGAAATGTGGTTTTGCAGCTAAGAGAGTGATTGGGGCTAATGAGGCTAAGATTTTGAAGGCTGTTGAGCCTATCTCAATGGGGGCTGGTGTGCTTCCTGGGTTCAATGGCTCTGGGGCTGCTCTTGAGGGTGAGCTCATGTACATGAGGGCTAAGTTTGAAAGGGTTGTTGGGTCTAGAGACTCTGAGGCATTTTACATGATGAACCCTGACTGTAATGGGGCTCCTGAACTTAGCATCTACTTGCTTAGAGTATGAGCCTAAAACCCGCCCCAGGGCTAGACAGTCAGTCCACAGCCCCGGGGCAGTCATAGGGAGACCAGTGGACGGCCTATTTCAACATATCCCATAGGGGAAAAAAAGGTCTAGATCCGCCAATGAATGCTATAATCTCTTGTGCTCCCTTGTAACTTGTAGCTTTTCATTTTGGATTAGAGCTAAGTGGGGTGGGATTAGTGTTAATCGTAGGGTTCAGAAGTGGAGCCTTGCAAAGTCTAGGAGGTAAGAAGGGGTTTTTGGTCTTTTTACTTTTGGGTATAAAGAAATTAAGCAAGTGGGATTTCACTGTATTTTTGTTAGATTTGGGGGTGTAATCTAATGGTATACTAAAAAAATAGTAGCTTTCAACTACTATAACCAAGGTGGTAAAATTAACTGGATGTAATATCGTTCAATTTCATCATCTTATGAACTAAATGATGTTGATAATCCAAATGTAGCTATTCTTTTACCTTGCTTTTTAGCTGTGCGCATCTTTATGGTACTATTTTTACTCTCCTTTAGACAATTTTTTTATGCATATGTAATATGTCATTTGATTAGATAGACGATTTGAACATCAAACTTATTTAAATCTTAACATTCCTGATATTCACATGATTTATATATAGGGTTTAGGGGGAAAATTAAAGATCGGTTAAGTGTATATGAATTTCATCAGTTTCTATCTGTATCGACTTATATTAAAAGTCGTTAATATTGATAATCTAGAGCTTAACCTAATTTTGCAAAAACTAGGAATGAGTTCTTTTCAAAATCTATCGTGGATTATGTTCTCTTCTACTTGAGAAATGGTCTAATTTGTACCTAATGATTGGTCCGGACTAATTATTGGATGGACTATGACTAATTATGGTTAGTTTGATAGCATTGGTTGGTCAAGATTGCATGTCAAATGTAAGCTAGTGAAAACCAACTGTCTAACTACAAGCATCTATCTTTGGCTTATTCTTTTATTCAAGAGTACGGTGAATTCAAGATCCTTACAAGTTACTTTTCTATAAGACAACGTTCACTCTTAATTTGAATTTTTTTTTTTTTTTTGGGGTGTATGTCTATGACACGATTGATGTCGGTAAACTAGAAGTCGAAGATTATTGATATAATTTCAAATATTTTATAAGGAGTAAAGGTAGATTTAATTGGCGTATCTATAGAAAAGACGTATATATTTTTAGATGCATATGATAGAACTAACTTTTACTTATATGCGCTTAGAATAGTGGTTGTTTGCGGTTTAATATTCTGTATGATATTTTTCATTAATTTGTTTCATACTTTATTGGATGAATGAATTAATACTTTGAATATTGAATAAAAGATGTACCCTCTCTAAAAAAAAAAAACAAAGAAAATAATGAATATGGGCATTTGATCCAACAATTAGAGCATCCAACAAACATATAACCAAACTACCAATCATATATATGCTCATTTTCTCTTTGTTGTTTATTTTATTTAATTTTATTTTATCAAATTTGAGGTTTTGTTTTAAATTTTGGTCTTGCAAATTGGAATAACTACGGACATGATAGTCCCGAGAGATTTATTTTAGGCACTAAAGTGTAATCATGAAAGTTCACAAAAGCAGAGCAAATAAGAGGAAAGAAAAGATCAAATTTGATAGTTGTGGGGCAGCCCGAATATTGTGCTTTTTCTCATTTTTTGACTGCCCATTTAGCTTTACTTTAATGCCCCTCATGCTTTAGAGCTTGGCCTATTGTTAAAAAATGGAAAGCTCTAAGTTTAGGAGGTTTTGTGCATTCCCTAGGAGGAGATAGGTGGAGCACAATTTGAACTTAATTGTGTAAAGGGATTCAAAATAACTAAGTTGATTCCAAGACCAATATAGGTTGGCTCAAGTCGTTTGACACTTGTTCCCTTTAGGAAAGGTTTCATATTCAAGTCTTGTGAATGGAGAAAATCTGTAATAAGAGAGCTCTATCCTTTATCGAGCCAATAGTAGCTCGACTCTAGTGAAGTTGAAGATCCAATATCCAAAAAAAAAAAAAAAAAGATTCCAAGTGCAGCGTAAATTAAAAGCTTGCACTCTTTTAGACGTCTTTTTTTTGAAAAATACTTTGGGTAGATTTTGTAATTTAAAGGAGAAAATATGAGATTATTCTCATGTAAGGACTTTTTTATTACCAAGGTGTGTGATGGATTTTACGTGAATATATTGGTAGTACACAGACTGATTTAATGTAATTGTTAAATAAAAGTCCAACAAATTAATGGCAAATCAATACGGATGTCTATGATTTTGCTCAAGTAGAATATGAGATGTTCTATAATATATATGGAACATTAGTTTTCGCATGAAATCGCATGAACTATGAATTGAAGTGGTATCTTAATAAACTATGAATTTTGTGTACAACCTTCAAAATGTTGTGTCTCACAAGGTGTGTTTAATATCTTGACAAGCTAATTCAACTTGCTTCTTTCTTACTCGTGCATCATTAATTACGTGCTTCAATTAAAGCCCTTTAATGATCCACAATAATAATAATAATAATAATAATAATAATAATAACAATAATAATAATAATAATAATAATAATAATAATAATAATAATAATACGAAGCTGATAAACGTTACCCTAAGGGCAATGGATAAGAGGGTAGTTAAAAGATTTTACCCACTTTTATTATTAATGAATTGTACTGAGCATCATTAAATGCAGCAACAAAAATTAATTCTTAAACTCGATGATGATTAAAATTACTTTTTATTTGACAAAAACACTCTTTATGACCGGACATTTCCATTTCGTTTCATAAAAACCCAATTCTCTCGATTTTCATTCACCTCCGATGAGGATTATTGTAAATATCATATGTTTTTTGGCAGCTTCACCGCCAAGCTAGAGAAAAACCCTAAATAAAATGTGAGAAATTATGGGAAGGGTGAACCCTAGTCGAGAAATAGTGATCAAAGAATTGTAGATGTGAGAACCAGCATAATTGTTTCTTGCTCATAGGAACCGAATGGGCAGCATAGAGAAGAGAGAATAGTTACGGGGAAATAATTTCCTATGACAATGAATGCTACTTAAACATTGACCTTCGGGCGATATTTAACTTTTGCCATGATAATAATAGACATTTGTTCTAAACCCCTGCCTTCCAACTAGAAAATTTACAAATACCCAAATAGAATTATGTAATCAATTATGTAACCATCATTACCTTTCCAAAATTATGGAAAACCAAGGCCTAACTAGTGGGCAATAAATATAATTTAAGGTCCCTCTAATCAATAACCATTGATAATCATTCATAATCATTACTGTTCCATTATTGTACTGTGATTGGTGATTAGCGGCCGAACTAGAAAACTAGCAAATCTTTCCTTCTTTCCGGCCTTCTGCTAGCCAAGCGGCTACTTTTAAGCTCCTACACTCAATGTTTGATCTGCCCATAAATAGTAATTTGTTACTTTTCATCATGAAAAAGAAGTTTATTGCTTAATGCAAGCACATTGTATATAACAAAGTCTTTAAGAGTTGTTATCAAATCTAAATCATATCTACACACTCATTTACGCCTTCTTATCCTATTTAGCAAAGAAGTGATAATTGTTCATGACAATTAATAATCCTATAAGTAATAGTCATGTAAATATTACATTTTAAGTAGAAGAGTATATAAGAATCAAGTTTAAGTTCTATCTACGTACTCACCTATGCCTTCCTATTTATGAAAAAGAGTGATGATTGGTTACTTTAATAAATAATCATATAAGTAACAGTCATATAAATATTACATTCTAAGTAGGAAATTATGCGGATATGCTCTTAATATCGAGATTAGTCGTGTTGACAACAACATGATTACTTACGTAATCTCATTGTTCAAGAACCATCTTAACCAGGAGTTTAAATTAATGGTTGAAGGCTTACGGGAATAGGTTTATACTCGAACACTCCCCCTTCACGTAAATGTATTCCGGGCTTGAAGTATGGGTTCTACAAAGGCCCCCATACCTTACACAATAAATCAATATAGAGGGCTACTGAGATTCGAACTCGATGCTTCTCGCTCAAAAAGACTATGATACCATCTTCAAAAATTATTTCAACTAAAAGTTTAAGCTAAATCTTTGAAGCCATAGAAGAATAGGTTTATACTTTAACATTCATAATCCAGTAAAATTGTATATTTTTTGGTCTCAAACATTTGTTTTACTAGAATCGAACTATTATTTGCTCGTAAAGAGGTAAAGCTCATCCGCCTAGGGATGACAATAGGGCAGGTTAAGTCGTACCTGTACCTATATCCGTTTTCAAAAGTCGGACCCATATATGTACCCATACCCATTGGGTATTAAAAATAAAATCAATACCCATATCCAACGGGTTTTGTGGGTTTGTGGGTTTTATTCAAGTTCACATAGAGAATGAAAATTAATACCCATATACAACGTATATCTAAGTACGATATATATTTATGTCATTACAAGATTTCAAAGTTGTGATGTTTTGAGAATATATTGTTTAGAAATGTGAAATCAAATATATTATTGACTAATTTTTTGTTAGATGGGTTTGGAATTAACTTAAACCGAAAAAACATTAAACCAAAATAATTTTGTCACCGTATTATAAAAACGGGTATGGATAAGGTGTGGGTATGGGGCGGGTGAGGGTTATACCTATACCCATATCTGTTTTTCAATATCCGACCCATACCCATTTAAAATCCATTTTCAGCACCTATTTGGGTTTTAAATGGGGCGGGTTTTATGAGTTTTAAATGGATACGAGTTTCATTGTCATCCATACTCTCGCCACATATATTTTTCATTCACTAAACTCAAACAAAAGATTTCACTTAAGGGGAACAAGTATCAAACCACTTGGACCAATTTGTGTTGGTAGTAAAATTATATATGATACGATACATAATTTAATGCAGTTTAATAATATTTGCACTTCTTTGCCCTTCATTTATTTTTTCTTTGGGGCCAATGAGGCTACTCATTGAGCCCTCCATCTTAGAGAAGATCAAATGGACTGGCAAGCTCAAGGGAATAGGGAACGCCTGCCGCGCTTAAGGCCCACACACCACCCCCTTCATTTCTCAAATAAATCAGAGCTGAAAAATTCCTTGCCTCGGGTTGAACCGGGGCAAAGCAGTTGGCCGTTGACAAACATATCAACTTGACTGATGTCAGTTGGACGAATAGAAACATGAACAGATATAAGACAATTGCTATTCATTTATGTCTAATGCATCCGCATGCACTTCAGGTGAGAAAATATTACGTCTGGTACAAATCTTCTTATATAAGACATACTATGAGATAGATACTCGCATTGACTTTTAATCATTGCATAGTCTATGAGGATAACTAAGAATACTATGAGATAAATATTTTGGGGTGACTTTTATTATTGAAATACCTTTGTAGTCACCCAATAAATTTATGATACTCTAAATATTGAAATTGGTGATTAATCATCTCAAAATCTCTAAAAAGACATCCATAAGAGAATTCGTCTTAGCGTAACACTTTCATAAGATGATTTCCTCCAAAAATTTTTGTTATTATTATAACCAACTCACTCTCTTCAGTAAACAAGAAGACATACGATACATGAATTAGTCCTCTAATAATTACGATTAGAACCCACGCAATAAAATTGACGACAATAATTCACAATTAGTCTATTGACAATCATCATGTGGGAACACCTAGACACTTTGCGACTTGTGATCCCTTTTCGCTCTTTCAAGACTCTCTCTGACTCTCATAGTTTGATAAGAACAAATGAAAGACACAAAGGAGTCGAAAAGCAAGTAAACGAAGAAAATGTCGAGTTAAAATTAAAAAAATAAATCCAAAGTGATGAATTTTTCACAACAACCAAGACTACTGTGCTGCCGATTATGATCTTCTTATCTTTCTGCCATGATCACAAGCTTGTTCTTAATTCCCTTCAGAAAATCATTAAATATAAATATTAAAAAAAGAAAAAAAAAAAAGAAAGCTCATCACTGCTTTTGATAATTATTGCTACAATCAATGCAAAACTTCCACTTAATATAACTGTTTACATTAAATATAATTGTGTCCTCATTCAGCTTCGATCCTTTTAGAAACATTTTAAAGTACTACTTGTGATGGCACAACTTTACAAATTATTATCGGGTGCTTGCTGTAAATTCACGCTCTTGTTTTTTATTTTTAGTTGTAATTCTTCGTCTAACTATTTTTTTCTCAGTTGTTTGTTGTCAATTTGTGTTTGCTTTATATTTTTAATTGTAATTTTATCCTTAGTTATTTTCTTGTATTATAGGTGATGGTAATGGGATTATGATATTTGATCTCTCAATATTTCCTTATAACCATCAGTTCAAACTTTGTGATAACTGCTCTGGAGTTCTGTTCTAATCTATGGTAGCCTATGTCCATTTGGATTTTTGTTTTCTTTTCTTTTATATTTGCAACATCAAAAACACCTATCTTACCTTTGATATTATCATCACAAATTGGATAGAGCAAGAATAGGCCCTGTTTTTTTTACTTATTTTGTCTGAACTTATTCTAAACTTATTTGCTGAACTTATTCTGAACTTGTTCATAACTTATTAAGAACAACTTCATGAATATATTTGCTAAGCTTATTCTGAACCTATTTGCGGAACTTATTCTAGACTTGTTCTGAACTTATTTACTGAATTTATTCTGAACTAAACTTATCTGAATTTATTCTTTAAAAAATAAGTCGAAGAGAACAAGGCCTAAATGAGTTTTAAGAAGCAAAAAGTCATGATATAGAGTGTTGATTGATAATGGTGAATCTTGCAACAAAATATTTGGGGGCCAAGATATGAACCTTCAACATCTTTGATAAAATATAAAGAGTTTTACCACAATTACTGCAAAAACTCGTATGTGATATGGGTAACACATTATACAATTTACATATATAATAATACCCCAAAAAAAAAAAGAAATTAGGGGGCGTGCCCCTCCCACCCCACCAAAGATCTGCCATTATTGATATACTTTTATAATTATGTATTTTCATCATTGACTATGTATACAAATGAAAGTGTTATGTAACTATGTATTAGTTGAAAATGTTAAATACGTAAATGGGTAATTAGGCGAATGAACTCAACATGTTTATTATAAATGAGTTAAGCGAATCAACCTGTTTAATAATTAAACAAGTACAGGTTAAGGTTTTTCAATCCATCTAATAAACAGATTAGATTCAAATTGAGAAATTTTTAAACCGTTTAAATTCGACATGAATATGAATCTGATCTGACTTGACCTATTATCTAACTATACTAAAAGCCTCTCCTATCCTTTGGAGAGGGGGGATAATCAATAGGGTTGAACTTAACTTTCGAGTTGTAATTTTTAGGTCGTAACCTCCTGAAACACAAAAGTTACAGCGACCCAACTCTACCTTATCCACATTATTACAACTATATTTGATTTATAGGGACGATAATTTGTGGCTGTTTGATAGACTCATCATATATCCCCCATTATGAGTCTCTAAGATTTTTTTTATTGTTTTTTACTTTAAAAATTGTGGTGACATTAAAATGTCAAGTACGTTGATGGCTTGCAGATTTTGCATTTTAGGTCTGTTGTTTTCGTTGATAAATTGAAATTGATCAAATGATAAAATAAGTTAAAGTAGGTTGACATTGATATTTTTTGTTGAAATTGGTTGAAATTGGTATATTTTGGTATATTTTTTGAAGTTGGTTAAAATAGTGAGAATAAAATTTTGAAGGAGATAGGTTAAAGTTGGGTAAAGTCGGTTGAAGTTGGTTGAAGTGGGTTGCAATAGATTGAAGTAGGTGATTAGAAAGACCAACGAAAAGAAGAGGCCCTTAGTCGCAATAATCATACAGTGCATTGTACTCCTTATAGTACAAGTAGACTTAAATTAGGAGCAACTAATCTTGATTAGACTAACACGTTCGAGGAAAAAATACCTTTAGTTCGAAAACATAAAATTTATGAATTGGATAAGTACAAAGATCGAAAAAATGAATTTAAAATTTATAGAAGAGTGAAACTTAGATGAGTGAGAGCATAAAATACTATAAGAAGTATCAATCCCTAATAATCTTTTTAAAATCAGTCATTTCACTAATAGACTATAGACTAGCCGCAAAGAGGGATAATCAAGTCAGAGTTCCAGGGATCATCAGCTCTCTTTTTGTGAAGAGGAGTGGTGTTCTCTTGGTAGGTTAGTTGGGCCCAATGTCCTCTTTTCTGTTGGGCCAGCCCATTAATTATAAGAAGGTCAACTGTTTAATTTGTATTTAATTTATCCCATTCAAACACAAATTCAAACCCAAACTCAAAACCTAAACCCACGCCCATGGCGGCGAACTTCGGCCCGTTTGTTCACGCCCATTCATGATTCTTTCTTCGTCTACATTGTTTTTATTAATCATTTTGTTTTTGGGGTTGATTTGTGTACAAATTAGATTAGAGTGGAACAAAAGAAGAGGAATCGCAGAAAGAAAAACAGTGAGAAGTTGGGAATTTCAGAATTTCGGTGCGAAAATCAGACTGGGATAATCATAAAATCGGCGCAAAATAAAATTGAAGGAAGATAGAGAAATCTTGAGTGTGAATTTATACACCATCGATGGCGGAAGATACAGAGAAGAAGTTTCATAGTATCATGGAAAAGCTCTTCAGCTCCCCCAAATCTAATCTCTCTCTTTCTTCCTCCCTCAGGTAATAATTTTTTTTTTTAAGAATTTTTTCTCGATGGCCTTTTGTTCCCTTGTGCCCAAGTTCCCGTTTTTATGCCAAAGTTGAGATTTTGAATCATTGGGCTTGTTTTATTGGCTGTATTATTGTTATTTTTGCTTTTGGGTTGCTGAGTTTTGGGTGCGGAAACTTCATGATAAAATATTGGGAGTTGAGTTTTATGTATTGTGAATTGAAATTTTCTGCGATTTTGGGGAGTTGTGTGTTACGGATTTGACCAGTTGCAAGGATTTGACCAGTTGCAAGGTATGGGACTTGTCCCACATTGGTTGTATGGCAACTGATGCGGGTTTTATAGATCAAATGGCTCTCTCCTAATAGGCTAGTCTTTTGGATGAGTCCTCCTGTTTGGTCTGTAACAATTGGTATCAGAGCCAACTCGGAGTGGTGGCCTGGGGGAGCCAGCCGTGACCAACGAGGACTCGGAGTGGTGGTCTGGGGGAGCCAGCCGTGACCAACGTGGCCGTGACCAACGAGGACTTGGAGTGGTGGCCTGGGAAAGAGCCAGCCGTGACCAACGAGAACTCGGAGTGGTGGCCTGGAAAAGCCAGCCGTGGCCAACGAGGACGTTGGCCCTTAAGGGGGTCGAATGTTACGGATTTGACCAGTTGCAAGGTATGGGACTTGTCCCACATCGGTTGTATGGGCAACTGATGAGGGGTTTATAGATCAAATGGGCTCTCTCTCCTAATAGGCTAGTCTTTTGGGATGAGTTCTCCTGTTTGGTCTGTAACATTCTGATTCTGGATTAGTTGCCGTTTTCCGTTTGGGCTATGTATTGAGTTGCTAGCTAATGAAGAAGTGCCAGATTGCCTTATTGCAACATTTAAATTCAAGTATATTTAAGATTAGTTGGTTGAAGAGCAGGATTTGGCATTGTGTGAATCTGAAGTGCTATTGAATGTTATAGAAAGAAATTGTATTTTCTTTGTTTATGCTACATGGATTCTTTGTTTCGACTCCCAAGTGCTTACGTTGGGAATTTGACACTCTGATCATTGGAATGACAACATGGACACTTGAAATTAGGCTGGAGATGTTGGAGTTTTTCTCGACAATGACTGATTGTGATAGCTGAATCTAATAGATGGCCTTATCGGGTGCTTATATGTTATAGCCTAGTTGATGTAACATAGCTTTTTCCTGCATTATGGTTTAGTTACATAAGTTTACTTGAGTTTGTTTTGTCAACACCTACAGATGCTAAAGTTGCTCCCTTTCTTTTGATAGTCCATCAAGTGCACAGAATACGAGAGGCCAGAAGCGCCTGTACTCGGCAATGGAGCTAGCTTCCAGACGGGATAAGAGTGAGGGAATTGTAAGTGTGGCTCAAGCACCACCGTGTAGGCCTTGGGACAGGGGAGATCTAACGAGGAGATTGGCTACATTCAAATCTATGCTGTGGTTTGCTAAACCCAAGGTTTATTTGTCTGTTAATCTTTTCTCAGAACTATTGGATTGGAATACATTCAGAATGTGAAATTTGCATATTAGAATGGATTCAGTGGAGTAATGATATTTTGTGTGCCTTTTGTGCTCCGTATTGATATAATTGATTTCCTTTTAGTATGTGATTTGGCATCTTGAAATGAAAGTGGCCGAAGACTGCCACACTTTGGCTACCTTTTCCCTTGACATAAGTGCTTAACATCTCTTTAGATTTGATACTTTTGACTATAGTGTGAGGTTTGTAATTTGTTTAGTCACTTCATTCCTTTTAAAATTTCTCTTCCATTGCACTACAAGTTGTAGAGTTTTCTGTTGGCTTTCTCACTTACATGGTGGGTGTGCTACATTATACTGATTTGCTTCCCAGGTTAAGTGGTGGAACTAAGCTTTTGTCATTAACAGGTCATGGATGCCGTGAATTGTGCGAGGAGAGGTTGGATTAATGTAGACTTGGATATCGTAGCCTGTGAAGTTTGTGGAGCACGCCTGCAGTTCTCTACTCCTTCATCTTGGAACCAAGAACAAGGTGTGTGCTTTTCTTCCTTTGGTCTTGCGTGTATTGGAGC
Source organism: Carnegiea gigantea (assembly GCA_029747015.1). Classification (NCBI taxonomy): domain Eukaryota; kingdom Viridiplantae; phylum Streptophyta; class Magnoliopsida; order Caryophyllales; family Cactaceae; genus Carnegiea; species Carnegiea gigantea. The sequence goes on along the minus strand of JAKOGI010000005.1, from coordinate 532,846 downwards.
TCTATACGTATCACAGCGTAAAATATACTTATTCTGATTTCATGCCTTCTCTTTGCAGTTGAGAAGGCAGCCCTGGTTGCTAGCTTGAAGTTGGATGCTGGCCACAAGCTTCTTTGCCCATGGGTCAACAATGCTTGTGATGAAAATCTGGCATTCTTTCCGCCTATGCCAACATCAGTGCTGGTTGATCACTATAAAGAACGTTCCTCTTCTCTGTTGCAGCTGGCTGCTCTTCCAGTGATATCTACCTCAGTTCTTGAGAGTATGAGAAGTCCTCAGCTGGAACATTTTCTCAAACAATCAATAACAGTGGAATCTGGTGAAGCATCTAATGGTTCTTCTTCGATTGAGCATCTCGGGAACAATGCTGAAGCACTTTCTGCTCACATGTATTATCAGGTTTACCCTCTTTTTGTCCATTTTTTGCGTATGTCGTTCAAAGTTTGGCAACCCCCCCCCCCCCCCCCCCCCCCAAAAAAAAAAGAAAAAAGAAACCTGGTTGAGAACCCTAGTCATGAATTTAAGCAGAGTGAGATGAGAGGAGAAATTTGGAAAGTTATATGAAACTAGAGAGGGAAGTGAAGAATTGCCACTTTTGTTATGCCCTCATAACCCTACAGTTGGCAACTCCAGTTCTAGTTGTACTGTTGCTTTTTTATATGGCTTGTATCAAGAAGCTCTCCTTTTCTCATTTGGGAGTTTCCGTAATCGAACTTTTCATGCAAGTTGGTGATTAACATATTACGATGCTTGTTGCTTTTGTGCAGGCCCATAGGGTGCTGAGTTTATGTGGATGGGAGCCTAGATTGCTGCCTTACACAGTTGATTGCAGTGACCATTCAAAACAATCTGCCAACAGTGCGGATCTCTCCAGTATGTCTCATGTGGCTGCTGGTGAGATTAGCAATAAATTGTGTGTATATGTTTCTGATTCTGGGGATAGTGGAAAGGAAAATGGAGACGCTTTGGCTTCAGGTGTCTATTATGATCCCAATTCCACTATCTTGGAATGCAAGCTGTGTGGGGCAGGCATCGGACTATGGGCCTTCCCAACAGTTCCACGGCCCTTAGAATTGGTTAGATTAGTTGGGTACACTGAAATTGATGGTCGAGACAGTGAGGAAAGAAAAAATTCTGGAATTGAAAACAAAGCTGACAATGGGAGAACTGATTATAATACTGTTAAGGAAAATAAGCTGAATTTGACAATTGCTGGGGGCCCTCCTCCGATGCAACAGAACTTCAGAGCAAGGATTTCCTTACCTGTGGTTGGTCGTAATGTAAGGGCTCGATTGTCTTACGAGTTATCACAACTAAGGAATACAAGTGAACAGGTACATACATCTCTTAACATCATTGAGGAAGGTTCGACAGAGAACGTGCTGAATGCGGAAGCAGGATCCAGTAGAACTGACAACTTGGCTGCTGTTGAAAATACTGAGGTCCTCAATTATGCTATTGGGGGTTCTGATGTGTCTGGTATAGGGCAGCAAGATAATGTTGCGATAAGTGAATTCTCTTCGGCAATTGTAGATGAAGGTTCTAACTTACAGCAGAAGCCTTTAGATAGCACAGCAGTGGGGAAGGTAAATATTTTATTGAGCCACCTGGATTCTTCTGTTTACTGGCGGGGATGTAAATTCTCTGATGAGAAGAAATAATGTGGTTTAATGGGCAGGAAACCTCAAGTGTTGCTAGTGGTGGCCAAAGAAAGAATGAAAGTGGGGATGCAGCAGAGCTCGCTTTGCAAAAGGATGTCTCCACTACAAGTATAGGTGAGTTAAATTCAATTTCTTTTACCATGCTCTTGTGTGGTTCATTCCTTTGTGCAATTTGTTGACCATCTCTGTAGAAATTTCTGTGTCTTCCCTATTGATAATCCGCTTGTTCTAGTCATCTTAGCGGAACAATTAGGTGCTGTATATCTGTTATGTGCAGCTTTACCGTTGATTACTGAGAAGTTAAACTGAGCCTCCATGTCTGCTGAGATGTTGCACAACTAAGCCTTTCATGTTTGCATTTGAGTTGAGTAATCAATCCAGTTCCATCAGATCTTTTGGAGAACATGAGTAGACAGCCATAGCTGAGTGATGAATTTTTGCTCCATAAATACTATTTGATCATGCTGCTTGAATCGGCAGCCCGTTGGAAGTATTATGTTCCTTCACTGGCAGGATTTATGCTGGGGTTGGATGGACCGGTTGTTGTTTCAAGTTGCTTAAATCAGCGAAAGACTGAGAGAACATTTTTCTTTGTATATTTCATACTTCTGTGTTGCAATGGTTGTTTTCAGTTGCTTAAATCAGCGAAAGACTGAGAGGCATTGTGATTTCTTTGTATATTCCATCCTGATTTTGATCCATCTAGACTTACCTCCGACTGATTTCTATTGTTACTTATCCAAAATGTATTATGTACGCTAGATCACGATTTTGTCTGCATTTGGTTTAGTTGGTTCATCATGGATGCTTTCATCAACTGTGATAGAGTTCATGAAGTTCGATTCCCCCGCCCCCCAAAAAAAAGAAAACATACTTTTAACATATACTTGACTATCTTTGTCCAGAAAGATATTCGGTTAGACATTTCCCAGATAAAAGGATGGAGTTTGATCCTATCAGCCGACATAGACATTTTTGTCCTTGGGTTAAATCATCTGGCAGCGCAGCCCCTGGATGGCAACAAACATTATCAGCTCTGCAGAAGGAGAAGGTGTTTTTGCTTCCAGAGTCCAAGGATTCTGCCTCTTCTCCATCCTTGATCAAGGTATACTTTATGAAACTTCAAATAATCAATAACAGTATTTCCATGCAAACCTTATAGTTGAAATGTATGAAATGGTTGTTATATGCAATTGTCATTTGGTATGTGGGAACCCATAAATTGGATTGGGAATAGAGGGCAAGTTAATGGAACTTTCATGTTCGGGATATGGGAATGAGAGAAACTAAGATTCGGGACTGTGAATGGAAGGCTTAAATTTCCACAAAATTACCATAGGGATGTAGGAATTCGGATGTGGGAGTGGGAATAAGGATAAAGACTAAATTGTAACTGAATTATAAAGTCATACGTTTATGTTTAGGGATATGATAATTTGCTATTTTATACCAAACATAGGGCTGGGAATTCGTAAAGAAATTACGTTCCCTAAAATGAATTCCCAATTCCACTTTCAACGTCCCACAAATGCTATGGACCAAATACCAGGGAGACTCTATATGGGAAGACTATTCTGTAGCCATACAATTGATTTATAAGGAGGTTGTTTTCTTTGGTCCTTACATTTCAACGGCATTCTTGCATGGTGGTCTGTAGTAGAACATTCAGAGGGTAGTTGTAAGGAAGATATTCTTCAGTCCAAAATAGCAGCAAAAAATTGTACCTGGCAAAAATCTGGACAAATATGGTGAATTTCGTGAATGCAAGACTCCATAGTCTCGTAACTATCAACAGGCCTGCGGTTGAGATGTTTGTCTCTTTGACTCTTTCCCCTTTGGTGTTGAGCATTCTTTGGCATGGGTGGGATGGGGATGTTGAATTTGATTCCTAATCTGTGTCGCTTTGCAGGTTGATGATCCCATTACATCTATTAGGAAACTTTTCGAGTCTCCGCCTTCCAAAAGAGCAAAACTCACCTCATCCTAGTCAATTTTCTATCGGCTCATCAGATCCATAGTTTGCTGAAGGTTCCAACAATGCATTTGTCCTCAGCCATACTGCAGATATGTTATGAACAAGGCAATCCATCTTTTTGGCATCAATTTGGGTGGTCCTAATTCATCACTAGCCGATGCTTTTGAATTTTGTTCATTTAGGTTAAAAGTCACAATTTGAATTTACGGCCTGGTAGAAATGGCCTCCCTCCAAACCCCCCCCCCCCCCCAAAAAAAGAAAAAAATTGTGTCTAGGTAGGATTTTGGACGGTTTGATATGGTCTGATTTGTACATTGTGTATGGGATTGGGGCAATTGATGCTCGCCTGTTGTAAATTTCACCATTAGCTTTTTCGAATTGTTGAAAAATGGTGTCCGAGTATAATATGCAGAGCGAGTTTCCAATGCCATTTGTGGAGGGAGTGATCTGTTACAATCATTTTCGAGTATGGCCTGAGGCCTGAGCCACAGAGTAGGGTGGGGGTTGGGTTGGTTGATAATGAAGGGCCTTGAAGGCTGGTCCCATGAAATTTGTGAAGTGTATGTCAGAATGTATTGTGAACTTGGATGGGGTAATCACTCTTTTTGCACCCTTTCGATATTTGAGTGTTGAGAGGAGAAAGGGAAGGCTGGCTTTTTGAAGGGGGTCACCGGGAGAGGGTTACTCAACCCACCGATCCTTTTTAGTAAAAAGTAAATATAGAAACAGGGGACGGTAATCATCAACCTTACCTCAAAATTAGGTTGAAGGAGTAACATTAGCTCACAAGATTATCGCAAGATATTTTTGAAGTATTTTTACCTTAGCACATATTAATATGTTATATTATATGGTTTAAAGTATCTAAATTTTCAATAGGATTATTAGTTAACAATTGTAAACCTTTAGTATTCATTGATGACGTCAATGAGAATAACACTCTAATTGGATCAATCTTATTCATAAACACAGTATGAAGCGCATAATTTTGCAATTGTAAAAAATTATAATTAAAAAGTTGATTTTACATAATTAATATAGTACTTAAGACAAGATACTTAACAAGCGTCTTGTGCCAAGATGTATATCATCCAACTTTAAAAAATAATCTTCAAAACTATGATGAAATAGTTACACAATTCACATTATTAACGTAGTCCTGAATCTATTAACCCGTCGATTATATATGGTATTTTTTTTTCTAACTTTCCTAAAACCCACGCTGTATTTCCATAGTTCCTTTTTCCAAAAAATATATGGTATTTTTTTCTAACTTTCCTAAAACCCACCCGGTATTTCCATAGTTCCTCTTTCCAAAAAAATAAAATTTACTTCATTGAAATAACCAAATCTATAATCCCGACTATAATATAAGCGGTAAGTGAACAAAATCAGATCCACTATAATCCAAAACTCATACCAAACTCGTTACAAGAATCCAATCTTGAATGTACACTATAATCTAAAACTCTTATACCAAACTCGTTACAAGAATCCAATCTTGAATATACGAGTTTCTCCTACGTAATTCAGCCCCAGCGCCCCCCCCCCCCCCCAAATTCCTTGTCTTAGATGATACATTATCCACAAAAAGACCGAGCTTGAGGTCACTTCAAACAAGCCCTCTTACCTAGCAAAAAGTTCAGGTCCATAGACGGTTTCAAACAGAAATATTATGAAAAAATTCTCAGCATCTCATAATCATACCCATTCTTCAACTTCTCTATCGGAATAGGTGGCCAAGGGTTTTTTTTTTGGGTTTTTTTGGGGGGGGGGGGGGGGGTGACGGAACTTGTGGGAGATCAAGATATAAATCTGCAATAGCGAAATTCATTCTGATATCTAACTTGCACCATAACACACAGAAACAGAATCATATATCTGACAGAAAGTACAGGGTTGTAGACTGCGATTCAGCCTTGAAGTTCCTGAAAAATGCATTCCCAGCTCCCTGTCAGATTATTGTACAGGGCATTCTGAGCAACCCAGTAAAACCTTGAAGACAGAGCATTGGTTTTAGCCTCCAATATGGAAAGATACTGCCTTGGAGAAACAAATGCTGCTTCACTGGTTTGCATCTTAAAAATAACCAACACCTTTCAGCTCGTTCAAAGATGGTTGATTGTACTCACCGCCATTTCCCAGGAAGACTACACGACCTGTAACAAGGATAGAAATGCATAAGAAAAAGGGTCGACAAACATAAAGGACCCCTTTTGTCCCAAGTTTTAACAGCAAAACCCAGCAAACGATCTCATATTCTCATGTGACTTGGAAAAACAATCTCAAGCCGATGGATTGCCATCATACTGTCAACCACAACATCACATTCATCTTTATGCACAATTCCTATATCCTCAACTGTTGTAAAAACGGTATTTTAGATGTCTAATCTTTCTCCAATCAACCCCCAATGCGTATAACTCTTGAAGGACAACCATGTACGTGTAAGTTTTGATAGCAACGCTCATTGCGTCTTCTAAAAAATTTATGATAACACGAGCAGTTTCAGAGTCCCAAGCTCTAGGGGCAGTCGAAGGACTGCAAAGGCTAATGGAACTAGAATTTGAACAAAATACATCTAACAACCATCCACTAAGCTAGCATACTAGGTTATCTCACTTATATACCATACTAAACATGTAAAATCAGAACATCTCAGAGCACATGATATTAACGTGGCTAACATGGTTATGGGAATAAAGCAAGAAACACAAGACAAATAAAGAACAAGCAGGTTCACAGGACTAGGAAAAAAGTTCATGCAAAAAAAGGTCAAATTTCTTAGGAATTGGCAATATGACAACTGCAAATGCATACCATTCCTTCGGACTCCAATTTCCCTCACCCGTTGCACAAGACCAGTTATTTGATTGGTAAAGATTTTTGTTTCCAAATTTCCCTCGACATAAAGAATTGTCCTGCAAAAAGAACAAGGAACCAAAGATCAGTTATGTACATCAAGCAAAAGGATACAAGGGCAAAAGATTTCCAATCAGACAAGCTCATATAATCAAAATAGGGATCAACAATTTTTTTTTTTTTGGATACAACAGCTACCATACAGATCATACGTGTATGCATGAAGTGATGAAGAAAAACTACAAAACATAGAGATCACCAGTCACATAGCTGAACACCTGTAGAACAGTATAAAGCTAATGCAGAAATCTCCCTCATAGAACAAAACTGGGCAACAAGCTATTAGGTCAAACCTAGGAAAACAGAAAAACACCTTACCATCTCCAGACTACTAAGGTTGCAAAGGTCGTATTTACTAAGGGCATACACATCAACCCTTCACATGTAATGCATAACTAAAAGATCCTAACTCGTTTCAACTGAATAAGAATAATGGACTCACAAGCAGCCCCACCCCTTTGACAATAACGAACTTTACTGCTGCACCAATAAAAAAACATTGTTCAATGATAAGTGTCAGCGACCAAAAATCAAGGCACGCTTACAAACCCAGTGTCTAAAGAAAATGTTGCTTAGCTATGACCCAAATTCTGCTATTTAATTTTCAAAAAGCCAAATTAAAAAATATACAATTGAAAAAGCAAAATCGAAAGGAAAATACTCCATCATGTCAATTATCAACTTCTCCACATATTTTCATCTAATTATCTAAATACCTGGCTTTTGCTGTGAATATCTTAGAATACCAAAATTTTGATTCTATCAAAGTTCAAATCTTTCATCCATTCCCTCAGAATAACAGTCATATGTGTTCAGTCCAAAACATTGTGCTTCTAGCAACGCTCAGAAGAAACTGACCAAGGAACCTAACTCGTCATCCAAAACAAAGCAGAAGAAAGCAGCCTAGTATAACCATCATAAGAACATAGATAAAGTGCCTACCCAGGCTGACAATGCTTCATCACAATCTCACCCAGCCTGTCTGGATAAATAGAGACCCGATGCCATTGTACATTGCATCGATCAGCATACTCCCTTGGCTCTTCATTAGGAAATGGAATCCGCTCATTTCTTATCCCCCCTGTTCCAATTGTCAGCAGTGTCACCATTCTCCCATTTTTGACCCTCTTCTGCAATGGATTCTGCCCAACTTGTCCAACCAGTATTGCCTATACCCACCAAATTCCAGTTAATTTGCATCCCAAAAAAAGTATGAACCCAGCAATCACTTCATTAAGCAACATATCAGCAATTAGAAAGCTAAACGACTTAAGTGCTGATATTCAAATTTCAATTCAAACACCACACTACCTTCAAAAACCCAAATCGCACACGGAAAAACACAATTTCAGATGAAAAAGAAGATTAAAGCAAATGGGCACCTAGAATCATAGCTCATTTCTATGAGAAATTACAAACAACAGCAATTATCAATTAGAAAGTTATACCATTTAAGTGCTAACACTCAAACTTCAATCCAAACAACCCACTACCTTCAATAATTCAAATCACACACAGAAAGACATTTCAGCTCTAAAAGAAAATTATCGCAAATAAGTACTTTGAATCATATCTCATTGTGTTGGGAAATGACCCAAAAAAAAAAAACCTAAAACAACAAGCAAAAAGTAAATTACCTTGTAGATTCCAACGTCCAAGCCACCTTCGAGAGCGAAATCAGAGACGACCCGTTGCCGAGTCGATTCCGGAGGAGAAGAAACAGAAGACGACTCGGCGGGGCCTGAATCGGCCGATTCCGGGTCCGAATTAAGAGTTGAAGACTCATCCAGATAGGAACTGTACTCAGGAGCTGAAGGGCCAGTTGAAAACAAGGATTTGGGTATGCGATGATGATTGAAATAGGGTTTTTGAGTTGAAAGAAGGCTTCGACAAAGTCTTCTTGAAATTGATCCCAGCGAACTTGAGGCCGCCATTGGTATTCGACGCCGAGGTAATGAGCACAATCAGGAAAACCCAGCCACGTTGAGCATTTGGGTGCTAAAACCCTAAGGCCGATTCTAAAACCCTAGAATTAGCGACATGGCGTGACAGTTGAATTGCTTCTTTAGATTAAGAAAAAATTAAAATTAAATCGCTAAATTGTTAGGATTTTCACCATTAGTTTTTGATTTTGAATTCTATACCAAAAATTAAAAAAGAGTTAATTTTGATCCACCATCTTAAATTTTCCAAAATTTTTGTATCTTATGAGTTTATGAGTTAATTATTTTAATTGCATAATATAAATTAATTTTAAAGCACCCCTAATTAATATGTCCTCATATTTTAATCCATTTTGAACCAAAATTTTGGTGAAGGAGGCAAACCCCAAGTTCCATTATATTATATGTTCGCTGGTGTCGGCAACAGACCGGATCGAGTTGAGATTGGGTCTACCCGTTTATAAAGTGGGTCAAATCGGGTCTTAATCAATCCGTTAATAAAGTGAGTTGAGTCAGATTTTTTTATGTAAATAAATGGGTTTGATCGACCGAAGGACGACCCCTTTTTTGCCTTTTTAAAAATGAAACGAAATTGCACAAAAAAACTATATATAATAATTATTATTATATATAAAATGTTGATAGTAAACTAACTAATGCCCTGTTCTTTTCGTGGTTTAATGAACCCAACCCACTCCTTCCCACACTCACTCACTCCTTCCCCCCCTTCCACTCCTTCCCACGCTTAGGCCCTGTTCTTTTCGTGGTTTAATGAACCAAATTTACTCCTTCCTACACCCATCCACTCCTCCCCCCCTTCCACTCTTTCCCACACTTAAACAAAAATACCACTCATTCCCACTCTCACCCACTCATTCCCCCCTTTCCCACACTCCTTCATTCAACTCTCCAATTTCATTTAATTCCTGTCCACTCTCACTCACTCCTTCCCCCCCTTTCCCACATTTAAAAAAAAATACAACACTTACCAACTCTCACCCACTCCTTCCCCCCTTTTCCACACTCACCCATCCCACACACATCATTTCCCACTGAAAAGAACAGGGCCTAAGTGCACCATGTAAATACGTGTGGCTAGTAGGTTGAAAAATATATCAAATCACTAAACTTAACTAATATATTTTGAAGGGTTAACTTGCTATTGATCTGATCCTTTATTATCCCTATTTTAAATAGACCGATTCACTTTGGCCCTATTCAGCAAAATTAGCAGTTCAAATAGCAGATAGCGATTCAGGTAGCGGATAGTTATTTAGGTAGAGGATGGCGTCTCTAATTTAGCTGTTAGCAGATAGCTGTTTGGATGAGCAGTTAAAATAAATGTGTTTGGTAAATTTAGCTGTTGGGTCAGCTGATTAATGTAAATTGACATAAAATGATATAGATAATTTCCAATGGTAAAATTTTCAAAGGGTATTTTTTGGCCCAAAAAAAATTGAAATACTACTTTTGAATGCAAAAGGTTAATACTACTAGTTTTTCAGAAATATTGCTTATTATATTAAATATTACTTGAAATGCTAGTCAAAATCCTATGTTATCGAACACTAAAATTACCTAAGGAGTGTATTGAACTAATCAAAATGTCAAACGCTACACAAAACGTTGTTGCCGAAAATGCATTTTGACCCTGTTCAGCAAAATTAGTTGTTTAGGTAGTGGATAGCGGTTCAGGTAGCTAATAGCTATTTAGATAGCGGATAACATTTCTAATTTTGCTGTTAACGAGTAGCTGTTTGGATGAGTGGCTGAAGCTAATACGTTCGGTAAATCTAGCTGTTAGGTTAGCTGATTAATGTAATTTTTTTTTTTTGATAATAAAAGGGGGGCAGGGAGGATTATATTAGATGAGTTTCCAAATAATTACAAGTATCCTCTGAGGCCAACTCAGTGATTGACGTTGGCACATCCTCCATCCATATATGGGTGCCAACTACGAATGGTTGGAGGTGAGCGGCTTCATGAGCTGCTCTATTTCCCCCTCTTTCAACATGACTCTAAGCAAAAAATAAACACTTATTTTCCTCATGTAAGATTTCAAAAATAAAAAACCTTAAGGATGACTACAACAACAACACAATAACAACAATTCTCAGTGTGGGTCTCGCTTTTGTGGGGTTTGGAGAGATCTAGCAGTAGGCAACCTTACCTCTACCGGTATTCCTACCCATAAAGAGGTTGATTCCTTAAGACCCACAAAACAGTTTTGTGAAAAAGGTTTATAGAGAAAACGATTGTAAACCAATTACCAATGAGGAGAAAAGGGTCCGGAGAGCAAATAAACAAGGAGGGGGGACATACCTCAATAAACCAGGGGCACTTGATGACGTCACATCCCAGAAAAGCACGACCTGTAGACAAGCACACTAAAACCCTACCCGCCCCACCCCCACCGAAGTTACTGCCACCTACGGAGCCTGACCCCTACAATCAAAGACGTTAATCCTATCCCGCCACGGCCTCCTATCTTGAGCCATGTCCTCCGTCAGACCGACAACTCTCAGGTCCTCTCTAACCACTTCCTCTAGACACTTCTTCGGTCTACCCATCCCTCTCTTTCCACCGGGGGGATCACTCATCTCACACCTCCGTACTGGGGCGGCCACACTTCTCCTCTTTACGTGGCCGAACCATATGAGCCTCGATTCCCTCATCTTTTCCTCTATGGGGGCCCCTTCGGGTAAGTTTCTGATTACTCCATTCCTAATTCTGTCTCATCTCGTAAAACCACACATCCACCTGACCATTCTCATCTCAGCTGCCTTCAACCTTAAGGATAACTACAGTTCAGTCTTATTGCATAACTTAGTAATAATTCAAAGGCTGTCTCCTTCTATGATGAGGTTAGAGTAACCAGCCTCGATGGCTTGCTTGATCCGAAAAGACAAGCTTCGACTTCGGCCAGCTCCACGCCATGGAAGCCCATAATTTGTTGAGTACCTGCCACAACCATATCACCCAGCGAGTCACGGACGATGAAGCCCAAAAAAACCGGCCCCATTCACCAAGCTTGCCAGCGTCGAAGTTCAATTTCCATCTTCTAGATTCTGGGGGGCACCATTTCTTAGGACATTCAAGCAAGGCGTGCGTGGTAGTATTTTCAAGGGTGCCGCAAATGTGACACAACATGTTGAAGTCTTTAATTCGATGTGCCAGACTGCTATATGTTGCTAGCGCACCAACACACATCTTCCAACCGAAAACCTTGATTCGAGGGGGGATGTTCAGTGCCCAGAGGGATTTCCAGAGGCTAGCTCCTGGAGCGCAGCTAGTCGTAGGGTTGTCCTTGGGTTTCAGGGCTCTAGCTAGCTGGTAAGCGGAGCGGACATTGAACTCCCCAGTGGTTGTGAAGTGCCAAGTGATCTTGTCGTTCGTCCACGAGGGGCCAAGAGGAATGTTGAATATAGATAATTCACATAAAAGGATATAGATAATTTCAAAAGATAAAATTTTCAAGGGTATTTTTTTGATAAAAAAATATGAAACGCTACTTCTGAATGCAGAATGTTAATACTACTAGTTTTTCAGAAATGCTGCTTAAAATGTTAAATGCTATTTAAAATGCTAGTCAAAATACTATGTTACTGAACACTAAACATTACCTAATGAGTGTATTGAACTAATCAAAACGCCAAACGCTACCCAAAACGCTGTTGCCGAACACGCACTTTAACCCTGTGCAGCAAAATTAGCTGTTTAGGTAGCGGATAGCGGTTCACGTAGCAGATAGCGGTTTAGATAGCGGATAACATTTTTAATTTAGTTGTTAGCGGATAGTTGTTTAGATGAGCGGTTGAAACTAATGCGTTCGGTAAATTTAACTGTTAGATTAGCTAATTAATGTAAATTGACATAAAAAGATATAGATAATTTTTAAAGATAAAATTTTTAAAGGATATTTTTTTGCTAAAAAATATAAAATGCTACTTTTAAATGCCAAACGTTAATACAATTACCTTTTCAAAAACGCTGCTTAAAACACTAAACGCTACTTGAAATGTTAGTCAAAATACTAATTTACCGAACACTAAAAATTAACTAATTAGTGAATTGAATTGGTCAAAATAGTAAACGCTATCTAAAATGCTGTTACCGAACACGACCTTTATCTAATAAGTAGCCAATATATTGTCCATTCCTAATTGTCACTATTACAGATATATATAAGATATTAAATTATATCAACTTAAATTTTTTTTTTTTTTTGAGTTTAGGTACATTAAAGACGCAAACTTTAAAATAAAAGAAATTTAACTTCGAGTGCATGATATAACTTTTAAAGACCGCCACCAAGCGTATTAATTCGCGCCATGGAACAGAAGCTCTATTATGGCATTAGAATTTAGGCCAAACGAAAATAGTTAAAAAAGCACGCCTCCATATCAAATTATCAACCAATGCAATTACCATGTCCAAGCAGCCCAAAACAAAGAACAAAAACAAATCTCACCACACACAATACTAAAAAAGTAAAATAATAATATCTTACTATAAAAATACTTTTAGATATCTTTCCTAGATTTGAAGTTATATTATCATATATATATTTTTTTAGAATTATACGTTTGAATAATAAAAGGATGGTCACAAGGTGTGAATTGCACAAAATTATTTTGTATATATTTTTTTTCACAATTAAAAAATTACAAATATTATATACCTTGATTGAATAGTGATCCTTTTTTAACATATTATTTCGTATCCGTTGGCATAACAAAGAATTTTAGGCCTGTCTCATCCATAATTAGTTTATAATAATTAAAAATTTAATAATAAAAAATACAGCATATTATTTTTAATCAAAACAATATACCTATACATATATCATCACCTAGCAAAATTCCTGAAAAACTGAATCTGCCTCTCAGATCTCATCCATGTGTTTCATTGCATGAAGCCCAACACTCCGAACTCCTCTCCCACGTGTCTCTCTCTTCCACCTTCTACTCAGTTCTCCCTCTCCACTCTCTCTCCCCCTTATTTTCTTCCCCCACAATCCCCCTTCCCTCCCTCTCTCCCCCACTTCCCCCCCCCCTCTGTCTCTCCCCCTCCGCCACCAATGGCCGACCCCACCACCACCACACGTCCTCCCCGCACCACCACCGCCGCCGCCGCCGGGCCAGCCCAATTCCTCCACCGCCTTCAGGACCGTAGCCCCACCTCCAACCACCTCCTCGGCATCCTCACTCTCGCCATCACCGGCGGCGTCCTCCTGCTCTTCACCGGCATCACCATCACCGCCGTTGTCCTCGGCCTCATCTTCCTCTCCCCCCTCATCCTCCTCACCGCCCCCCTGTGGGTCCCCCTCTCCGTCGTCGTGTTCGCGTTCTTGTCTTTCTGTGGGTTCGGTGTCGCCGCCTTGGCCGGCGCCTCGTGGCTGTACCGGTACTTCCGCGGCATGCACCCGCCCGGGTCGGACCGGTTCGATTACGCAAGGAGTCGGATTGCGGATACTGCCCGAGAAGTCAAGGATTATGCCAGGGAGTATGGTGGGTATCTTCATAGTAAAGTCAAGGACGCTGCCCCTGGTGCTTGAATGATATTGGTACGTTGAAACGGACCGGTTCATTTGTTCGGCTGACGGGGTGGTTGAATATGGATCCAACTTAGACCGGGTTTTCTTCTCTTTTGGCTTTACCTATTTATTTTTTCGTTTCTTTTTGTTTTGGTTTAAAAATTTGTTCTGGGCAGGCTGGCTAGGTATATAGCTATGAACTTTCAGCTGCTCCGAGTCGTGTTTTAGTTTTGAAAAATTGCAAACAAATTAAATCCCAAAAAAAGAGGAAAAAAAAAAGAAAAGAAATTTTGAGAATGGTGTTTGTGTTGTGTGGTTTAAGCCTATTCATGTATACATTTGCTTTCGTGAATCAGGACATGGAGAATGTAGCGATCGGAAAATAGAAGTGATCTCATACGTCGTACCAAACGGTCTCGTTATTGCGTGAGACAATTCGTAGTTTTAGGAGCGTGTTAGAATATAAAGTTACTCATAGGCAAAGGCCTGCAGTCGTCCACTTAAATTATTGGTTGAATTGATTCTTAAATATGAGTGTTAGGGCTAATTTTTGTAAGTGAAAGATCTCAGCTTCAAATTATATCCAGTTAGCATTCTTACATTGAATTATTACGCAATTCGATAAGGTGTGGGGCACAAAACCCTTTCAAGGCCGATCACGACCTGAGATACCTTCTCACTGGGCCCGTCATTGTACTCGTATTGGGCAGCAAGCTCCTCCACGTAATGGGCCTGGCCATGACTGGCTTCACATAGGCCTTGATTTTGCTGGACCAATTTCCAGCCCAATTCAAGTTTTGCTTCCTCCTCCTAACCTGGTGAGCCCATGAGTGATTTCTCAATATGGATCCAGTAGCTGGAGCCTGGAGTTACTTGGATCAGGACCCATAAAACATATTGTGCATCCAAATATGGTGTTGTGGACAATCTATTTTTTCTGTTGAGGAAAAATAAAAATAAAAATAAAGGATTGAGCTATACTTTTTTCTTTTTGTATAAGGTAAGCGGACCAATCCCGCGGTCTTTATCGCAGGACACTCTAGTGGGCTGCAATAGGCCAGGATAGGGGTCGTGTTTTATCTCAAGACACATCAGTGGGCTACAACAGGTCGGGGAGAGATAGTGACACTCTAGTGGGCTGCAATAGGTTATGATAGGGGTCGTGTTTTATCTCAAGACACATCAGTGAGCTACAACAAGTCGGGGAGCTACAACAAGTCGGGGAGGGGTAGTGTGTGTGTGTATATATATATATATATATATATATATATATATATATATATATATATATATATATATATATATATATGTGTGTGATGTGTGTGTGTGTGTGTGTGTGTGTGTGTGGGGGGGGGCTAATGAACAACCATGAACCCAATAGAACTCGAATAATCCATGAATTAAGTAAAAGATATTCCGTTTACCTTCATTGCTGGCCCCATGTTAGTTTGTTGATTTATCTATTGCTGCCAATTGCTAGAGCTAATAAAGAGCTGAATCACTTTGGATGGTGATTCTTGAGAGACGTGATGTGACATGGCCATATATCATTTGGCATGTCCAATTTTTATAGTGCATGTTGGATCATCTTCCTTATCGTCATATGCAGGAGGCAAAAGAGAGAGGAAAGTGATTCGATACAACTTTATATTCTGATATTTGAAGTTATGCCCTATTAAGATACTGGCTCTATTTGACAAACAACTGTCAGTTATTAGTTCTTTAACTGTTTGTATAAGCTGTTTAAATTAACTATTTGTAGAAAAACTGTTTGGTGTAATTAGCTATTTATCATAAAGTTGTGAGATAAAAAGCTAATTCTCTAAAAGTTCATCAAATTAATTTTTTCAAATTAACTTTTTGGACCTAAAAAACTCTTTTATAAAATTATTCTAGTAAATATCTAAATTAACTTTTTAACTAAGTCAAACAGGTAATTCTGGCCAAAATGTTCTCCAAAAAGTTATTTACCAAACACCCACATTGTTTTCTTCAAGTTCAAATCAATAAAGATAAGTTTAATTCAATTTAGTTTGACACAAATAAGTCTACAATTTATTGTAATTAAGTTAAAATTAGATTCCAATAAGTTTATAATTTAACAAACAAGTTCAATTTAATTCAAAAAAGTACCTTAAATTCAGTGTAACAAAATATGAAAATAAACGTGAAAAGGATAGTGCTTTAAGATGTTAAGTGATTATGTATTAAAAAAAAAAAACAATTAAGTAACATGTAGGGAACATTTATAGACCACCAAAGATAGTGATATGAGAATCGTCTTATAAAGACTGACAGATGAAATTATGGGCCTGTTCTATTTCACGTTTTAGATAGATAGATAGATGTAAGGAGATGTAAGGAGTTGTAAGAAACTGTAAGGAGATGTAAGGAGCTGTAAGGAGACATAAGGAGCTATAAGGAGCTGTTAAATTATTGAAGAGTTGTATAGTATAATTTGTTTTATAATGAACGTTTTGGATGAAAAATAATAATATTAAAATAATATACTTATTAAAAATAAATAATTAATTAAGTTAATTACACAATAATAAAATATATTAATCCCCATAAATTTGGTGAATAGAATTTCGTTCAAGATTTTTTATATGAACATTAGTTTGATCGAATAAGCAAAGTATAGCAAAAAAAAAAAAACTTTTTTGACAAAATTAAATACAACTCTTCAAATAAATTCCTATTTTAAGTAAATAATTTTAAATATAAATAAATGTATGGTCATCTATAATAATATCTATTTCATGTCGAAACTCAAATATAATTTATGTCGTTATATTATGTTTTTATGTTTATGTAAATATTGTGTTCATAAAATATTTATAAATTTTGTATATTGGGAGTATCATTAAAAAAATATACATATTTCTGTAACTAAAATAATTGAATATTATAGAAAATCAATGACATGTAAAAAGATGTATGAAGATGTAAGAAGATTTAAGGAGATGTAAGAAGAAGTAAGGAGATGTAAGACTTATTCTATTTTGCGTTTTAGATAGATAGATAGATGTAAGGAGATATAAGGAGCTGTAAGGAGCTGTAAGGAGTTGTAAGAAGATACAAGGAGCTGTAAGGAGATATAAAGAGCTGTAAGGAGATGTAAAAAACTGTAAGAAACTGTAAGAATGGATATAAGAAGTTGTTGAATTATTGAAGAGTTGTATAGTATAATTTGTTTTACAATGAACGTTTTGGATGAAAAATAATAATATTAAAATAATATACTTATTAAAAATAAACAATTAATTAAGTTAATTATATAACAATAAAATATATTAATTTTCATAAATTTGGTGAATAAAATTTCATCCAAGATTTTTTATATGAACATTAGTTTGATCGAATAAGCAAAGTATAACCAAAAAAAATAAAATTTTTTGATAAAATTGAATACAACTCTTCAAATAAATTTTTATTTTAAGTAAATAATTTTAAATATAAATAAATGTATGGTCATCTATAATAATATATATTTCATGTCGAAACTCAAATATAATTTACGTCGTTATATTATGTTTTTATATTTATGTAAATGTTGTGTTCATAAAATATTTATAAATTTTGTATATTGGTAGTATCATTAAAAAAATATACATATTTCTGTAACTAAAATAAATGAATGTTATAGAAAATCTATGAGATGTAAAAAGATGTATGAAGATGTAAGGAGATGTAAGAAGATGTAAGAAGATGTAAGGAGATGTAAGGAAATGTAGAGCCTGTTCTATTTCGCGTTTTAGATGGATAGATAGATGTAAGGAGATGTAAGGAACTGTAAGAAGCTGTAAGGAGCTGTAAGAAGATGTAAAGACTTGTAAGGAGATGTAAAAAGCTGTATGGAGCTGTAAGGATGGATGTAAGGAGTTGTTAAATTGTTGAAGAGTTGTATAGTATAATTTGTTTTACAATGAACGTTTTGGATGAAAAATAATAATATTAAAATAATATGCTTATTAAAAATAAATAATTAATTAAGTTAATTACACAACAATAAAATATATTAATTCCCATAAATTTGGTGAATAAAATTTTGTCCAAGATTTTTTATATGAACATTGGTTTGATCGAATAAGCAAAGTATAACAAAAAAAAAACTTTTTTGACAAAATTAAATACAACTCTTCAAATAAATTTCTATTTTAAGTAAATAATTTTAAATATAAATAAATGTATGGCCATCTATAATAATATATATTTCATGTCGAAACTCAAATATAATTTACGTCGTTATATTATGTTTTTATGTTTATGTAAATGTTGTATTCATAAGATATTTATAAATTTTATATATTGGTAGTATCATTAAAAAAATATACATATTTCTGTAACTAAAATAAATGAATGTTATAAAAAATCTATGAGATGTAAGGATTATGTTAAGGATATAAAAGGCAGTAAAAAGATGTAAGAAGCTGTAAGGAGATGTAAACTCTTAGTTAAATCCTAAAAAACGCGAAATAGAATAGGGTCGTAAGAAGATGTAAGAAGATGTAATGAGCTGTAAGGAGATGTAAGAAGCTGTAAAAAGATGTAAACTCTTAGCTAAATCTTACAAAATGCGAAATAGAACAGGGCCTATATATCACTTTTTTGTTTTCAAGGTAATTGGATATTATTTAGTTTATACTTGTACATAATGCAACTAATGGTATTTTTTAGGTACATGTAAGGCATCACCATTAAACAAGCTCATATTTGTATAATTACTGCACTTATATCAAAGAGCGACAACCTTCCTTATTTTTTAAAATCTACGTATGTAAGCACTAAAAGTAACTCTTCCATGTCTATGAATGTCAACGGATAGGATTCGGATCGGATATTGGAACATCCGAATCCGCACCCGATTTATATTCGGATCTAAAAATCTGATCCGAATCCGATCCGACGGATCGAATGAGAACCTCTGGATCTGATCCGAGTCGGATTAGATCGGAGTCAGATTTAATCCAATTCGAAATAATTCCTTTCATAACGCAATAATTTTATGCAATTTTTTTATATTTTACTCACCGGTCGATGCGATGATATGTGTTCATATATGGTACTAGCCAAATGATAAACATTTAAGCTAAACGAATAATAAAAGACGGAACATATTTCAAGCTCAACAAAACGACAACATATTTCAACAGTTACAAGTCTTAACAACTACGAGATACATTTGAAATATTACAAATAACATATCCTACTCATAAAAGGAAAATAATTAAGAGTACAAATCCTCCACTTGTACTATTTAGCCATTCTTCTCTATTGGTATCCGATTAGGAGTATATATAACGTATTTATAATTATTATTTGTATAGAGCTGAGATTTTCATTAGAATTAAGTATTAGAATATAATTTTGATCATACCACTGATTCGTAATTTCATATATAATTAAGTGTTAGAGTATAATTTTGATCAACCTTAAAAAGTGGTCAAAAACAACAATCTTCCTAAACTTTAAAATGGCAAAACTCAAAGTCTAACCTATCTTGTTCTATACCCTAAAAATCTAAACAACAGTCCTAGTCATAAAAATATATATTTAGATTTTATTATATGAATGGTTAAATTAAGGAGAAAGAGGAAATGCACACTCACGAGAGATAAGAAGGGATGATGAAATGCTAGGTGTTGGCGTTGTAGAAACCAGTGAGAAGACAGAGGCTCGGAGAGAGAGAGAGAGAGAGAGAGAGAGAGAGAGGAGGGAGTTGGATTGAGAAGTCAAGGGCTGAGGAGTGAGCTACTACTCTGACAGTCCGACTAGTAAGTAGCAAGAGGTCGAGAGTGACTAGCGAGAGCAATTGGCGAAGTGGCAAGGAGAGTAAATGGGGGGACTATTAGGGTTTCAACGTTTTACTTTTTACATATTAAAAAAAACCTTGCTTAAAAAAAAAAAAAACACCAGCTGGGATGGCACGTTCGGGGTGGGGGGGAGGGTGGGTATATTGGGTTGGTTTTATTTCTAAAAAATTTAAAATTTAAACAAAAATGTTAAAATTTAATCTTAAATTTTAAATTTGAAATACTTAAAAATCTAGTCGGATCGAATTTTTACCCTTCCTCCGAATCCGACTCAGTCTCGGATTATTTTTATCGAATTCGGACTCGAATTTTTCTGTTTCGAATTCGAATCGGATAATTTTACATCGAATCGGATCGAATCTGCTTCGAATTCGGATGTAACTGACATCCCTATCCATGTCCATATGTACTTTTAAAGTCCTCCCTATATAAGTTATACGCTCAATAATCTGTTCTAGAATAGATCATCTTCTTTTAAAAATTCTCCTATTTCTATTGTGCCAAATACTATATGTTAACTGCTGCAAGAAAAAAATTACAACCTTTCTAGATCTAATAACTTCACTGCAAGACTACCAAGCATTCCAATCATATAATTAATGCTGTCACAACCGATAACATATGCTCAGCTACGATGTTTTCTTTAGAGCGTTTTACATATGAGGGAGAAAAGTAGTTTTCTAGTGATCAGATCGCTCAGTTAACCTCTTAAGAGTAATCAATGAGATTGCTCATTTAAAGTACATATATGTCAATTCAGTCAACATAGTTGCTACTCTTATATTCAATTATTGTCCGTCTAATGAGATAGGAATAGTGAGATGCGACAAATTTGAATCAATTGTCCTTTTTTGTGCGTGATTAAAGGAAATACTTAAGTTAAAGGCGTAGCAAAACGGAGCAAATTATTAATGAGAGAAAGTAAGAAAATATTAGCACAAATTTCAAGGTCACCCATAGAGAAGGAAAAATAAAAATGAAAAAACAAAAAATAAAAAGAAAAAAGAAAAAATTAAAGTCTATACCAACCCCAACTTGCAACTATGTAGTCCCTTTGATGACCAAGTCCTTTTTATTCATTCAAGAAACCAAAGACCAACTTTTCCAACCACACCCTCATCATACATACAAGAGCTACTTCAATTACCAAACCAGCGCCCCCGCCCCCCCCCCCCCCCCCCCCCGGCGCCCAAAAAAAAAAAAAGAAAAACACTCTAGTCTAAAAAAGAAAAACATATGTAGCATATGTAATTAACTAATTATGTATGTCTCCTTAAGGGGCTGTGCTTGGCACTCCCGTCACCAACCGGTGACCCGAAAACGACGACCTTAGCTCTGAGCCGTTGGACACGCGTACCCAATGAACGGACTGCCACGTGGCGACTTCATAGGTGGTTCAGACACCCTGTTTCCATCACAATCATAATAAATAACACCAGAAAAATCCGGCGGCTGACACTTGTCACCCATCAGGATAGCCCGTCTCCATAACCCGCCGTCACCGAAGCTGTCCTTACGGAAATCTCTCTCCTTATGAATCGCCAAGAATCGCTTGTTACTCGCCGATCTAAGCAAGCCGACTCGGGCGAGTTTTCGAGATGCTTTGCGCGTGTATTTGGCGCAGAGTCGAGCTAGAGCCGTTATTGACTCTAACAAGCCGATTATTTGCCGTTGTTTTTCACGCCCCATGACTTTTTATTTAATTTTTTTTTCCTGTGTTTTTTTTGGGGGGCTCGGAGGCTTTAGGGAGGGAAAAGGTGAGAAGAAGATGAGTTAGCGTGAGAGAGGGGAGAGAGAGAGAGAGCGGGCGAACGAGAGAGGAGTGATGAGGTATATATACATAAGAAAGAGAGGCCAGGGAGGATGTGGGTGACCGGTACGGGCAAGAATATGTTAGCTTGGTAGGAGTTGACCGGCTGTTAAGTTTTGGCTTTAGTGATATGGATGGTGGGCTACTCATCTCAACTCAACTCAACTCGCCTTTTCATTATCATCAAGGGATTCTCTCTCATTTTCATCAAGCACATGAATTATCTTAATGGTAATGTTTTATTTTGTACATTAACAGCCGGATTATTTTTGAAGGTAGGGTTGTCTAAATATATATTCGAATCTATTTAGACTTCATTCAAAAAAAAGTTACGCTAAAAGTTGTTGGGTTTATAGAATAGAGAAATATCACTATATTTTGAGTCTGAAGTCCAAATCAAGTGGGTTATTTAAAGCTTTCGATTATCGTTATGTAGCAGGCTTCTCTTTTACGTATTGTCTAGATTAGTATATGGATCTGGTTTTTCTATTGATACAATATAGAAGAGGAAGGTAATAAAGTTTCAGAAGAAAATCATGATGATAAACCATAACAAGTTATATTAATTAGCAAAAATCAGAGTTAGGTACCCTAATGGCAAAAATATACCACATCACTGTGCATTATATTGCCTTCCTGGATATAGTGAAGTTGATGCATATAGTGAAGTTGCAGTGAGATTTTAGGTTTTCGTACATGGTTGACATTAACTAGGGTTTAGAGCACTCATAATATCCTACTCCACTTCAATTTTCCCTAGTCATGAATCTATGTTGGATTTCCATAATTGTTCCCTAGAGCCACACCATGTATATCTAAGAGTATGTGGCCTTCATTCATTAGTTCATGTCATATATATATATATATATATATATATATATATATATATATATATATATATATATATATATATATATATATATATAATGAAGCCATTATATTTAACAATATTCACATCATGGAATATATTATCATTTGGTTATTCAAAAAACAAACAGATTCATCTCACCTTAATTATATATATATAATTTAATGTTATAATATAGTAGATAGTCATCAAATTAGGATAATGATAGCGTTTTTGTGACAGAAAATAAGGATAGGTCTTTATTAATTTTCACTTCTTTTTGATCCATTGATGAAGTTAAAGGATAAAGGTGCAGAGAGGAAGATAATATTAAAGTATTCCTCACTAAATCTAAAGATTTTCGGCTATCAACTCATAAACTGATTTCAACTAAAAAACTGTGGTCATCAAGGCTTGAATTTTGATCTCAAACATTCGTGAACCTAACTAATAAGCTGGTTCAATCACAAACTTGTGACTCATTATAAGTTCTTAAGATGAATCAAACACATACTTATCTCATTAAAGATTTAAATTCAAATTTATAACACATAATAGTGGCCATATATTATCATGACTTACAATATATTAACTATGGTTGTACGTTAATCTTAATTATGTTCATCAATCATTAAACTCTTAACATAATAATTAAAAACAAGGTTAATGAACTGGAAGGAATGATATAGAATGAAAAACTCTTAACCCTTTATTTTATTTTATTTTTCCTTTTTAACTTATCGCTTCTCATCGTCAAGTAGAGCAAGTTGTGAGTTGTGACGAAGGTGAGGAGGTCCGAGGTCGGCAGTTCCTAACTCGAGCATTGTGCAAAGCCTAAAAACAGAGTGGGCTCACATTTATCAGTTTTCAAAAAGATGTTTCCTTGTCCTTAATCATTATGCTTTTGAATTTATATATCATGCTTTTTGAGTTTATACATTAAATCCAATATTATAGTATTTTTTTTAATCCAAGTACGATCGCATATTTTGAACTATTGTTAATTCAAAGTCGATAATATGTTAATTGTTTTTGTTCTCTCTCTCCGCCGATGGGCTCCCAAAACCCTAAAGCATGAGAGTTCTTGCCCTCGTTTCTCATAGGGCTGCTGGTCGCTTGTGTTTACCTATTTGTAGGTTTGTGGTGCCGATTGTTTGTTGTTTCTTCTACACCTAGATCTTTCGTTGCTGCTTTTCCTCGTCGACTAGGTTTTCCCTGGTTGCTTGCAACACAAGTTTCAATTGCATCCATGGCGTCTGGTCTCGAGGAAGTCTAGCAAAGGCTCACATTGACTGAAGAAGAAGATGAGGCTATTGATGTTGACAACGTTCATTCGGAGGAGAGGTCCGAACATATTTAATTGTGCTTATATGGGAAACTACTCACTTAGAAGAGCTTCAATGCTAGAATCATGAAAACGGTTCTCAAAAATATATGGAAGCCCGAGAAAGGAGTCATTATCAGGGACCTTGACACCAACCTTTTTGCATTCCAGTTCTTCTCCAGTGTAGATAAACTATTCGTCCTCAATGAAGGTCAGTGGTCGTTTGACGAAAAGATCTTGTTGCTAAAGGAGGTCACCGGATTTGAGAAACCATTTGGGGTCAGTTTCACTACTACCCGCTTCTGGGTGAAAGCCTCTGATCTTCCAGCCAAAAAGCAGACAATTGATTGTGTCCAAATGATTGGCAATAAGATAGGCTCGTTTGTTGATTGTGACGAGACGACGATGATTGGTGTGGACAAGTCTATGAGCTTCCAGGTCGACATTGATATTAATAAACCCTTTATGAGAGGTGTTAGAATATTGGTGGCTAAACAGCCAATGTGGATAAAAATCGGGTATGTTAAACTCCCGGACCTTTGCTATGGGTGTGGTATGCTCGACCATGTCTATGCTGGATGTGCCCTCTGTAGCCCTCAAACTGACGAAGCCGATTTGCAATATGGTGACTGGCTGCGATCATCCCCCTTGAATCTCGTGGTAGAGCTGCAGTATCTGACCTCAAAGAGGAGAAACGATTGTATCAAGCCTTCCATAATAACAAGCTCGGGGCCAAAGTGCGAACCAAATTAGTCTTCAACGACAATGATCAAGGCCCAAGGGAGCATTCAAAGCTGCGCCTTGACTCAACTGCTAATCCCCCATCAAAAATGATCATCGATGATGTCCCTCTGATTAATTCTGCAACCGATTTCTCTAAGAGCAAAGCGGGTGATATCAGCGTGGATAGCAGGAATGTGAACAAGGTTCGTGTGGCGGTGAACCCTCCAGGGGACCAACTACATGCTTCTAATCCGGTGGAGGTTGCGGAGCAACCCCGCCGATCCCAATGAGTATCCTTTGTTTCAACTGTCGGGGATTGGGTGAATCCCAAGCAGTTGCTGACCTCTACGGCCTCTTGCGAAGATTATCACCCAAAGTGGTCTTCTTATCGGAGACCAAGCATAGCACGTTTGAGATGGAGGTTACTTTTCGTCAAATAGGTTAGTTCACTGGTGTTTTTGTTGATGCTAGAGGAAGATAGGGTGGCATTGCTTTACTCTTGAAGCAGAATGTTAATGTCCAGTTGCTTTCCTCTTCCTTCAACCATATTGATGTCACTATCTGCCTGGAAGGTGAAGATGTTACTTGGCGTTTGACTGCTATCTATGGTTGGCCTGATTCGCAGGAGAAATGGAAAGCCAGACATATGATTTCTGACCTTGCCTCCCACTCGACCCTCCCTTGGCTAGTAGGTGGCGACTTCAACGAAATTTTTTTCAATGTTGAAAAAGGGGCCCACCTAAATCTCTGTATGACTTTGACAATTTCAGAAATGCTTTCATTGATAATGGATTATTTGATCTTGGTTATTCTAGCTACGATTTTACGTGGTATAATTTTAGAAATAATGGAGTTGTAGTGGAAGAACGGTTGGACCATTTTTGTACAAACACAAACTGGTCACTTTTATTCCTTGATGCCCAATTGTCTCACATTGACTTTGATCTTTCCGATCACTTGCCTATCCTCTTGAAGTGTAAGCCTAGAGGTGTTAATTACTGCAATAAAAAATGACGGTTTCAATTCAAGAATATGTGGATGATGGAACCATCATACGGTGCTGTGATCTCTTCTGCATGGTCTTCAGTTTGTGAGCCTGACCCAGTCGACAATGTTATGCATCGTCTTAATGCCTGTGCTGGAGAACTTCAACGCTGGAATAGAGAACTCTTTGACAATGTAACCATGGAAATCTCTAAACTAAAGCAACAACTTAAGTCTCAAATTGATGCTCCCAGTCGTCATGTCCTTCTGCAGTAGATTCGAGAGTGGAGGAAAAAAGAGGAAATTCTATGGTGGTAGTGCGCTCGGTTCAATTACTTGAAGCATGAGGACTCCAACACCTGTTGGTGCCATTCTGGAGCCAACATACGACGTGCCAGGAACTATATTAATCACCTTGTTGATGACAACAGAATCAGGCACTCCTCTTCGGATGGCATTGAAAGCACTATTATTTAATGTTTTTCCTTTCTTTTCAAGGCTTCCAGCTCTTTAGACATGGACGAAGTACTCCAGTGTGTACCTCCTCGTGTGACACATGATATGAACAAGACCCTTTGTAAGCCTTACACTAGATTGGAGATCGAAAATACTCTGCACCAAATGCACCCACACAAAGCCCCAGGCCCGGACGGCAAGAATCCATTTTTCTTTCAAAAATTTTGGGATATCCTAGGTGTTGATGTTTCAGATGCAGTTCTTGCAATTCTGGATGGCCACCCCATCCCCCTGAGATTGAATCATACTTTTGTCGCTTTAATCCCGAAAAAGCCTGGCCCTAATACTATCCAAAAGTACCGCCCAATTAGTCTCTACAATGTAACTTATAAACTAGTTACAAAAGTCATCTGCAATAGACTCAAGCCGTTTTTACCCACTATCATTTCCGACACCCAAAGTGCTTTCACACAAGGTGGGCTGATCACTGATAATATCCTCATGGCTTTCGAAATATTCCACGCTATGAAAGCGGATGGGCGTGCTAATGGAGATATGGCAGTTAAGTGAGACATGACCAAGGCGTTTGATAGAGCTGAATGGCCATTTTTCTCAGCCATTATGCTTTGATTGGGTTTTAGCAATCAATGGGTCGAATTGGTAATGCATTGTGTCAAGTCTGCCTCATTCTCCTTTTTAGTCAATGGGGTTCCTCGGGGTCACGTTATTCCTAGCCGAGGATTTCTCCAGGAGACCGGATTTCTCCATTTTTATTCCTATTCTGATATGAGGGCCTCTCTGGTTTACTTTGAAATGCTGTGGACAGATCGACTCTACATGGTTATAGAATCTACAGCAACGCACCTATTATCTCCCACTTGCTTTTTGCGGATGATACCATTCTTTTCTGTCGAGCTGAGTTGGAACAGGCTACTACCATTAAGGACATACTGGACAAATATTCAGCTGCTTCGAGTCAACTGATAATCTTCCACAAGACTGATGTTTTCTTCAGTAAAGGGGTGTCTTCTGCCCGTCGCCATGATATTACCTTGACTCTTGACATCAGGGAAGTCCTCTCGCATGAAAAATATTTAGGCCTTCCCACTATTATTGGTAGGTCCAAGAAAAACCCCTTCCTTTTTGTTATTGATCACATCAAAAAAGCAATTCTCTAGTTGGATGGGGCACCTTGTCTTATGGGCAGGGAGGGAAGTGCTGATCAAAGTAGTCGCTCAAGCCATCCCGACCTACTCCATGAGTGTGTTCAAATTTCATTCATATCTGTGTCATTCCATCCAGGCAACTGTCAACCGATTTTGGTAGGGTCATAAGTAGGAAAAGCGGAAAATTCACCGGTTAGGGGCTTCGAAACTATGCTTAAACAAGGATAATGGTGGGCTAGGTTTTCGAGACATGAAAGCATTCAATGATGCTTTGCTCGCAAAACAGTTTTGGAGGCTGATTCCCAATTATTTTTCGGTGCTCGTCAACATCCTCAAAGCTAAATACTTTCCGCATAGGGATGTCTTTCAGGCGACTCTTGGTCCTAGGCCAAGCTTTACATGTCGTAGCATTTTAAGAGTCAAGGATGTCATTTTAAAAGGCTCCCGTTGGCTCGTTTACAATAGCAACTCTCCTAATATATGAATTAGTCGCTGGATCCCTTGACCTTTAACTTTCTGGGTTATCAGTCCAAAAAAGCCTTTATATGCACAGATCATGTTCAAGAACCAACTCAACTAAAATCTTAAACTAATGGTTGAAGGCCCAAGAATAGGTTTATACTCTAACATGCCTCCTCACGTGAATGCCCTTTGGGCTTGAAGCGTGGATGCTGTAAAAGCTCCCTTTACCTAGCGCAAATAAATCAATATAAGGCTGCTGAGAATCGAACTCGAGACCTCTCACTCAAAAGGCTCTAATACCATATTCAAGAATCAACTCAACCAAAAGTTTAAACTGATAGTTAAAGGTCCAGGAATAGGTTTATACTCTAACACATAAAGTAGTCCTCTATGGACCAGAACTTGGTTATCCACAGTTCATTGTCGAGGTCACTATCCTCGAGGATGAGTATGGCCAAAGGGCATTCTAGTAAGGGGTGAGTGTCCGTATCCTCGAAGTGGTTGCAAATGGAGCAGTTCATATTAAAGGAGGAGACCCGTTTAGCTAAATTATACCCCGAAGGTAAAATTCCTTTGGAAAGGCACCACCAAAGAGTTTAATACGTGGAGGAACACGAAGGCTCCAAACACTTCGTAAAACCTCATGTGAAGGGATAGAAGAGCCCCCAGAATCCGAATACTTACTCATGTTAATCATGTGGTATGCTGACCGGATCGAGAACGAGTCACCTGATGTATAGGGCCAAATCAGTCTGTCTTCAGGCCAAGAAGCGCAGAGTGGAATGTCAAGGATAGTGGCAGCATCAACATGTAAGAAGATGCTTTCGACAAGATCTGCTTTCCAAGTAGCCGTGTGGGGGTCGATGAGATCACACACCTTGGTCTGTTAAGGAATTAGGAAACCTTATTGAACTATAATCCAAACTTAGGTAGTATTCTATTCAATGTAAAATAGTTTTATCCTAATTTAGGCAGATTTAGGATTGCCCTTGACGGCTACCCTAGGGCAGAATCATGCAAGAGCCTTCATGTATTTAAGGCCTATGGCCAAAGCATCAGAGCACAAAAAATCAATAAAAAGCCATTGTTTACAAACACAACATCAATACAATTTTCCAAATTTTGACATGGTATCAGAGTCATGAGTGGTGGCAACAAAAAATTTGTGACTGACAATCAATCGCCTTATTTTTTTCACATCCATCTGAAGGACAGGACGTAATTATTACGAAGATAATCTTCAACGGTAAAAATTATGAATTATGGCAAAGGGCGATAAGAACCGCCTTGCGATCCAAGAACAAATTAGGATTTATGGATGGAATTATTACCAAGCACGAGACGACCCAAACGAACTCAATGCTTGGGAGATGGTTAATTCCACGATTTGTTCATGGATCCTAAATGTCATCAACCCCAAATTACATACCACTATAGCCTATGCAAAAACGGCTTGGGATATGTGGATGAATTTACAAAAGAGGTACGCTGTGGCCAATACACCAAAAATACATCAATTAAAAACCAATCTTGCCGTATGTAAGCAAGGTGAACTTGACATAGTCGATTTTTACTCTAAATTATCAGGAATGTGGAGCGAGTTGGATAATTACGTAAAAGTGTCATACTGTACTTGTGGTAAGTGCCAATGCAAGCTTAATAAGAGACTCTCCTTGATGTTCGAGGAGGAACGAGCCCATCAATTCTTAATGGGCCTGAACGATGAATCATTCTCAACAATCCGAAGTCAAATTCTTGCCCGAGATCTTCTACCCTCCCTTGACGTCATCTTCAACACAGTTCAACAAGAAGAGTACCATAGGAAGGTGATGATGGGCAGAGAACAGCTGACCAAGTAAGTAATGGCGTTTGCCGCCAGGGAAAGAAGCGCAGCAAGCTAGAAGCCAACCTGTCATCACTGTGGGAAGAACATAGACGTTGAGGCTGGATGTTACGAAATAATTGGGTACGCCGCTGGCTGGGGTACTTGGGGGCGAGGCCGTGGACAGCGAGGAGCACGAGGCAGAGGCGACAGAACTGGCCGTGGAGCTAGGCGCGAGTCGCTGAACTCGGTGGTAGCTCAGACCGAACAGGTGACGGCTGAACAAATACAAAAGTTACTCACTCTCATTGATACACCTAAAGATGGATATGAGAAACTCTGAGGTATAACCCCATGGTTGATCGATAGTGGGGCTTCGTGTCACCTGATCGGTGACTTGAGGATTATAACCGAACCCAAAGATATTCAATCCATCCCGATCGGTTTACCTAATGGCTCAATAGTCGTGGCATCCAAGCAAGGCTCAGTGGCCCTGGGAAAAATCAGCTTTACAAAAAGTTTTTTATGTTCCGAACTTAAAATGTAATCTTATGTCAGTAGCTAAACTGATTAAGGATTTGAATTGTATGGTGACCTTTTATGATGATTTTTGTGTCTTGCAAGATCGTACTTCGAGGATTCCGATTGAAGTGGGTGAACACAGAGATGGGGTTTATTATTATAAAGGGGACCTGAAGCTCAAGACTCACATCAATGTCATGATTTCAGTGGATCTCTGGCATAATCGTATGGGGTACACTTCGAGTGAAGTCTTGACTATTTTTCTTAAATCATTAGGAGCTACTAATACAATAAATAGTAGTAAGAATGATGTATGTGATGCTTTTTTACGTGCGAAACAAACTAGAGTAGTATTCTTCCCTAGCCAAAATGAAGCCACTGAGTTGCTTAGTCTTGTGCATTGTGATATTTGGGGTCCCTACCAGGTTCCCTTCTTGTGTGGTTTATGCTATTTTTTTGACTATAGTAGATGATGCAAGGAGAGGGGTATGGGTCTACTTAATGCAAGCTAAGGCTGAGGCTAGTTATTTTCTTAGACAATTTATCCTCATGGCCGAAAACCAATTTAAGAAAAAAGGTTAAGATAGTGTCGACCGACAATTGCACTGAGTTTAAATCCGGATCCATGCTGAAATTTTATTTCGACAAGGGGATCATCCATCAAACAAACTCTGTGGATACGCCACAGCAAAACGGAAGGGTGGAACGCAAACATCGTCACATCTTGAATGTGGCATGAGCTCTACGATTTCAAGCCAATTTACTAATGAGTTTTTGTGGAGAATGTGTACTCACAGCCACTCACCTAATCAATAGGACTCCTAATAGCATCTTGGATGGCAAAATGCCTCATGAGGTGTTATTTGGATAGCAACCGACCTATGAGCATGTTAAGGTCTTTGGGAGTTTCTGCTTTGCTCAAGTTCGGCCCAAGGACAAGTTTATGTCTCGAAGTAGAAGATATATATTTATTGGCTATCATTTTGGACAAAAAGGATGAAAATTATATGACATCAAAACACAAGGATGTTTTGTGAGTCGAGACGTAATTTTCTTTGAGACCATCTTTCCCTTTCGTAATTCCCAGCTGGATTCTCCACCTTCCCAGCAGCAACTTCTAAGCAGAAAGTGGTTTAATGATGTTGAAGATGCCACGGAGCCATGGGCTGACAACACTCCAAGCCCAACCGATATGGAAAATAGTGCGGACAGGGGAGCCCTTCAGCAACCGTGGGTTATCCCACGGGCCTGGACTCGCAAGTGGTGGAAGATGGCCCAGGCATGCATCTGGACTCCCTATCACCGGGCAGCCCCCCGAAAGACTCCGAGCAAGGCAACGAGGCAGGCTATGGGATACCCCCTCCTAGCTTAGTAGACTTAGGCCGTGACCCAATCTCTCACCATATTACTTCCAGCAGCCCAGCAGATTCTCAGAATATGGCTATAGACCTTCGATGTACGCAGTGGTCCAGGAAGAAGCCCAATCATTTGGATAGCTATATTTGCTATAGTGCCTGACCCACTGACCCCCCATCTCTGCTGTTACTCCACTACAACCGAAATCCTCAGGTACGAGGTATCCTTTAGCAAATATTGTTACATGTACTAAGTTCTCATCCTCTCACCAAAACTTCCTAGCAGCTCTTACTAAGGTTGTTGAACCAACTCATTATCATGAAGTGATGCGCCATCCTGAATGGAGGGAGGCTAGAGCCTCCGAAATACAAGCGTTAGAAGCCAATGAGACTTGGATTATCACATATCTGCCTCCTGACAAGAAGTCTATCAATTGCAAATGGGTGTATCGTGTCAAATACAATTCAGACGGTTCTATCCAGCGCTACAAAGCCCATTTAGTCATTCATAGCGATCACGAGATCGACGGCTACAATTTTAGTGAAACCTTTGCTCCTGTGGCCAAGATGATGAGTGTGAGATGTTTTTTGGCGGTGGCTATTACCAGAGGATGGGCTCTCCATCAGATGGACATAAATAATGCTTTCTTACATGGCAATTTGGAGGAGGAGGTCTACATGTGTTTGCCTCCCAGGTTCACTTCCAGCGCCAAGAACACGGTCTGCAAATTGTAAAAATCTCTTTATGGTCTGCGACAAGCCCTACGGTAATGGTTTGTCAAACTATCCTCTAAGCTATGTGACTATGGATTTATACGTTCCTATGCTGATTGCTCGCTATTTACTTATCATCAAGGCACGATATTCATGGCATTATTAGTTTACGTCGAAGATATTGTCATTGCTGCAAATGATGAGGAGGCATGTTCTAAGTTTAAATCTTATTTGCATAACTGCTTTAGCATCAAGGACCTTGGTCCCCTAAAATATTTTTTGGGGATTGAAGTGGCGCACGGACCACAGGGTCTAATTCTTTCCAACGCAAGTATGCCCTGGAAATTATTGACGAATGTGGCTTACTAGGGGCAGAACCGACTGAGTTTCCCATGGAAGAAAATCACAAGCTTGCTTTAGCTTCTGGGTGCTTACTAAATGATCCTACTAGCTACCGACGCCTGATTGGAAGGCTTATTTACCTTACCATCACCCGTCCAGATCTCACCTATGCAGTACATATTTTGTCTCAGTTTATACAACAGCCCCGAGAGGAACATATGAATGCCGCCAAACGTGTGTTGCGCTATTCGAAAGGCACTGCAGGATGTGGACTTCTACTTTCATCCAAGAATGATTTGCGATTATATGGTTACTGCGACTCCGATTGGAGAGGATGTCCCATATCACGGCGATCATTAACTGACTACTTCATCATGCTTGGAAACTCTCCCGTTTCCTAAAAACCAAGAAATAGGCTACCGTTTCCAGATCATCTACCGAGGCTGAGTATAGAGCCATGGCCTAGTTAGCTGTTATGGGTCCAATCCTTCTTAGCCTCGCTCGGCATCTTCCATACACGACCCATGCTTCTATCTTGTGATAACCAAGCTGCACTTCACATAGCAAGAAATCCAATGTTCTACGAGCGCATCAAACATATTGAGTTAGATTGTCATTTTGCACGTGAGAAACTTGAAGCCCGATCTCCTTCAGTTTTCCTGCATCAGGTCCCAACACCAACCTGCCAACTTTTTCACCAAGGCTCTCAAGAATAAACAATTTGACCATCTATGCGGCAAATTGGGAATGTTGAATCTACACGCTCCAACTTGAGAGGGAGTGTTAAGGAATTAGGAAACCTTATTGAACTATAATCCAAACTTAGGTAGTATTCTATTCAATGTAAAATAGTTTTATCCTAATTTAGGTAGATTTAGGCTTGCCCATGACGGCTACACTAGGACAGAATCATGCAAGAGCCTTCCTGTATTTAAGGCCTATGGTCGAAGCATCAGAGCACAAAAATTCAATAAAAAGCCATTATTTATAAAAACAATATCAATACAATTTCCCAAATTTTGACATTATGTATGCCAAATTGGTTCTAGATGATGATCAATTGGGTCTGTTCATGGCTATCCTCTGGGAGGTTTGAAATGCACAAAATTGCTTTCTCTTTGGGTGTCTTGACAGGTCCCCAGGCACACTCAGCAAGCGAGCCGTCTCCTTTATACGTAGCTTTCGTGCAGCTCAAGAACGGGACACGCTACCTAAACCTCTTCACCGTACTAATGGTCGCCCCCTGGATCTGGGCTCTTCAAATTAAACTTCGATGGTGGGCACCTCGGTGACTCATGCTGGGGTCGTGGCTTTGTCATCCGCAACCATTTGGGTGACGTGGTCTTAGCTGGCGTTGAACAAGGGCAGGGATTCGGAGGACGCATTATTCAAGAAGCCAATGCCTGCTTGCTGGGCCTTCGATGTGCTAAAGAAGCTGGACTTCTCAACCTCGTTGTGGAAGGCGATTGCTTAACCATCATCAATTTGCTCAAGTCCTTGAAAGTTCAAGATACTTTTTGTTGGTTTTCTAGCTGAAGACATTATTACTCTTGTTGCTTCTTTCAATTTTTTGTTCTTGGTCGTTTGTTAAGAGGCAGGGTAATAGGGTTGCGTATGATCTTAGTCATTTGCAACCCTATAGCTTTAGTAGAAGGATTTGGGATCGCGATGTCCCTTGATTCAGTTATTGACAGGGCATCCACTGACATGTACGACTACATCAATTCTAATATAGCGTGACTCCCCTTTTCAATTAAAAAAAAATCGATAATATGTTACATAAAATGGAGTACTATAGTATTAATAAGGTCTTAGGTGTGTAATTAAGACTGCAATTTTTAATACACTAGATTTCAAGATCGATTCATATTTTCATCATGTTGTGATTGCATTAAATTAGCCCTTATCATTCTTTAAACTGGAAATGAGCTTTTGTTATGGGTGTTGTTGGTGGAGAATTGATGGCACTTGGAATTAGTGCAGGTAAAAATTTAGGTTTGGATCAATTTAGGGTTGGATAAATTGGATAATATTAAAATTTAAACAAAAAATTGACGACTTATACTTATTTGTTCCCAGGTTGGACAATTCGGGTAAGGCTAAATTATGATCAAAATCGTATGTTCGGCAGTAGAAATATGAAAAATATTATATCCATAATTAAAATTCAGATGAAAAAAATCATAACTATACCAATTTTGTTTTTTTGAAATTAGATAAATTCAAATATTCAAGTCAGATAAATTTCGGCGACAGTTACTTGGAATCATATGATAAGATAATTAGAACTTATAAGCCATGGGTAGTGCTGGGCGGTGTGATGATCGGAAGCTGATCAGACCATTAACCATTGTTTATTCTTGTGGGGAAACGTAGGTTTGATGTTGATATGAGTGGGTTGACTACCCTTTGGAGGGTGCCAATCGCGTACATATATTCAATGGACCTTGCTAATTCCCATTAAAAGCATAAACTAAGGCACATAATTTGTAATGATAACTTTGTGAAGATACGTTTCGCATGTTGCAATTAGCGCTGACAAAAATTTGGGTTCGGGTCAAATTCGGATTGGATAAATCGGACAATGTCAAAATTCGGACAAGAAGTTAATGTTCAATACCCAGTTTTTTCGGGTCGAACAATTCGGACGAGGGTAAATTCGTATCAAATTCGAATTCGGCAATAGAAATATAAAAAATATTGTATTCAGATTAAAAATTCGGACAAAAAATTTATGACTGTACTCGATTTTTCAGATAGGACAAATTCGAATATTCGAGTCGGATAACTTTTTATCGGCGGTAGTTGCAATACTCGTCAATTGTCATGCTACCAATGCGGCGTGGGTCACAACCTCCACTAATTAATTGCAGTCCACCCCCTAATTCAATACAAAATGCCTTATCGATAGTCGACTACTTAATTTGGTAACATTGTTAATTAATAGTACGTTTAGAAAGGAGAGAATTTGCAACTTCGAAATTTACAAGTAAATGGAAATTTTGTACTAAAATTAGAAGATACTTGAAAAGTTTTTCGAATTTAAAATCCAATAGCTTATTATTTTGTTGTATAGTACATCAAATTATTGTCAAATGTGTCATGGGGTGACTGGTGATAATTGATAACCCACATTGAACTTGAAAAGTTCATGTATGTGAAATTTTTACAGTAACAGTCTCTTGGACCTTTCTTTCACATACGTAATAGTCCAACTCTTATGGCCAATTTCAACGAAATACTAATGATTTACATTAAAAAAATATTTGCAATTTAAGTTCTTTTTCTTTGTAAGGCTAGTTATATTGGCAGTAAAATACGTACAACAACAAAAATAATTTTCAATATACAAAGTCTCCAAAAATACATATGCAGCTTTGCTTTACTCTTAGAAGCACAAGAATAATTTTAAAGCATAATTTGAAAACCTTGCATACAAAAGCGAACACCGTTACTAAACATGAGAACTCTCTTGTAAGAGAGGGAGCACTTCTCGGCTTTTTCAAGTGAAGATCCACTTCCATAACTTGAATGGGTAGGTGCAGCGCTTTGCAGGGGGAGCTCGCAGTTGGGCCTTATTTGTGTTGGATGAAAAACAAGTGACAAAGCCGGTTGGGCTTGAGCATTATGCAGCAGTCTATTGGGCTCACAACCAATGGCCCTTAAGACAATTGGTTTTTTTTTTCTTACATGCAATCCATTTTTTGGACTTTCCCCTTGCATGTAGGTAGGGGTGGATAATGGAACGGGTCGGACCGAAGTAGGGCCCACCTATTTATAAAGTGGACTGAGTTAGGTCATGATCGACCCGTTAACCATTTGGGCTGGGTCGGGACTTTTATGTAAGTAAGTTAATTGGGTAGGTCCATAGACAGTCTGCTTTTGGCCGTTTTAAAATATAACAAACTTTAAAAACTATGTATAATAATTATTATTATGTACAAAGTATTGGTAAGCAACTTAACTAATTGAAACATATAAACTAGTGTGTCGAGTAGATTGAAAAAATAATAAGTCACTAAACGAGTTGTTAATAGGCCGACCTAGTCCGGTCCATTGATATGTCTTAATGGTCTGCCCACTATTGATCTAATCCATTATTAACCCGACCCTTTATTGGCTCTATTTTAAACGGACCGACGTGTTTGACACAATGAATATTCGGCCCGTTACTTACCCCTATATGTAGAATGAGTTTACCACGGGTCTAAGGTCTTCATGCTTGTGGAACCTTGCATAAGATGGTCTTATAGTGAAGCGGCCGTCGGTGAACTTTTGTCATCAAAATCTACAATTAAAAGCTGAACTAAATGTTTGTAAAGACATTTTAACAACATTGATCATCAAGATTTTTCAATGACGGGCTCATGTCTTACCCCTCCCCCCCCAAAAAAAGAAGAAGGGATTCATATCGAATTATTATTGTTTAGGTTCAGTAGATCTTCTTTGGGTACTTTTTTTTTGGTGGAGAATCTTAACAATCTAATTGCTAAAACAGTCTACATAAGTTCTATCAACAATATCTACTAGTAGTTTTAAAATACTATATTATTTAACCTGATGATATAATCATAACATTGTACTCTTTTATCCTCTACAAATGAGGCACAAAGGTCGATAAAAGTGGGATTTGAACTCGAATTCTTAATAACAACTGTCAAAAACTTTGCCAATTAAATTAAATAAGATCTACACATTTTCGATGATATATTGGCCAAACATCAATTTTCTTAAGAAGCTTAGCATGTGAAACTCTCAAGCCTACATCCAATGTTGGTTCAACACGTTTTGAAAACTAATTAAAACTCGTTAAAGACTATAACTCACCAAGTTTGAACAATATGCAGCATGATTCAATATGGGATAAAAATAATGCAGCAGAAGTTGTTCTGAACAATGTGAATTAGTGTCAATTAGATCTTCATTTGATAATTAAAAAAAAATGCTTATGAATTATTTTCATGCTTTATTTAATGGACATTCGTTTTTTTTTTAAAAAAAAAACTTTAGTCCTTACAAATAATGAAGTGGAGAAGGGGGGATGGAAAGACTTGTCAGAAAAACCGCGGAAAATCATGTGAAAGACAGAAGTATTAGTCTTCCCCATTTACACATTGCATGTTACGTTCCATGCCCTAACATTAATTAATTAATTCCCAACATTAATTAATTAATTAATTAATTGTTTTCCAGTGATTAATTGTCAGGAAAATACGGCTCTTGGCTAGATAACTGGAGCTTCCTGATCCCTTGGGTGCTTCATGCACGTTATTGTACAGGAGAATCGACCAGCTATATGGGCATACCAAATTATTTGCAGATTATTTACTGCCTCCTTTGTTTGACTAATTCCTCTCAATTTTTGAGTTTTTTTTTTGCCGAATGACACTAAGTTATTTTTCTTTTTTTATAATAGTGCTATATTTTTCAATTTGGATTCTTAAGTAGTACTAAAAGACCTAATTATTTGTTTAGTTAGTTACGCACACTCAATCTTTTGATTTTTTTCTTGGGGGGCTATAAAAGCTACGTAGCTAAATATAGAAGAAAAAAATGCAAGAAAAAAAGTTAATCAAACCCCACATTTATCCATTCCCTTTGCACTTCTCACTTTCGGATTCTCTGTCGAAGAACCTCAAGTTTCAAATGACGAAATGAAAATGAAATATTTTCTTCGTGTTATTTATATGGCAAGTAAACAAAGTCGTATCCAATAAAAGAAGTCTTGCGCAACTCAAAAAATAAATCAAAAAATCGAATGTGACTGACTACATCAGATAATTAGTTTCTTTTGTGTCACTTTAAATCTAAATTGAAAAATATAATGCTACTACTGAAAAACATAAATAACCTAATGCCACTATGGGGAAAACAAAAAAAAGGTGACAGCTTAGTGCCATAAGGGCGAAGAACTCATCAATTACTTACCCACTAATCAAGATCGCACTGTAATTTGCAAAATTCTTTTTATAGATATATGAGGGACAACACAAATTTAAAAGTGTAAAAATAGATTTTAAGTCTCTTATTTTATTGACTTTTACGAAGTTCGCTATGTAAACGAATGTATGCAATAATAACAATAAAGTCAGTTATGGACAAGGCAAACAAAATAATCCACATTTCCCAACATGGTTGAAAGCAATTGTATAAGAAGAATTTCAGGCAGAACTGCAGCTAAACATGATGTGCATGTACATCGCATTACAGGATAGTAAATTACTCCATGGTCTTGTTCCCAAAAATTCGATAGATCAATTCATTATATTGTACATATAAGAATTATCATATTTTACTTTATAGTGAATCAATACTTTAAAAAAAAAAAAAAAAAAAGAAGAGTCATGGATTTTATTTTGACCATGTTCGCTTGTTCGGCAAAATGAGTTATTTATATAGCGGATAGCGGATACTGTTTAGGCAGTTGATGGCAGTTCTAATTTAGCTATTAGCAGATAATTATTTAGATAAGCAGTTTAAACAAATGTGTTCGGTAAATTCAGTTGTTGGGTTAGCTGATTAATGTAAATTGACATAAAAGGATATAGACAATTTATAAATATAAAATTTTCAAATGATATTTTTTGGTCAAAAAATCTGAAACACTATTTCCGAATGCCAAAAGCTAATAACGGTTAACTTTTCAAAAACATTGCTTAAAATGTTAAACGCTACTTGAAATGCTAGTCAAAATACCGAGTTACCGAACACTAAAAATTGACTGATTAGTGCATTGACTCGGTTAAAACACTAAACACTATTCAAAAAGTTGTTGCTGAACACGGCCTCAGACTTTTCTTACTAGCAGTAAGATCATAGTATAAGAGTATTTGTATTGGGGATTCATACTTTTGGATCATAAGTGGAGGCATGCACCTTCCACATCATCTTACAATTCAATTTTTTTCTCTCCCTTTTACATCATATGGATCACCAAATAAAATATTTCTCATGAACCCACATTTAAACATATTTAATTAATTTCAGCCTTTTATTATATACTATTCATTAATCTATTGGCTAATAAAAAGAAAAAGAAAAAGAAAGTTGTGAGCGCATCACTATAGGGAGCCGGACCCAACTTACTATGTAGATTACTGATGCCGATGACATTTTAGATCGGAAATCTCCCTTTTACAGCGTAGTCCAATCAATGCAAACAAGTGTTTAGACTAAAGAAAAGTTATTCACAATGTGAAATACTGAATTGAAATACTAGTTGTGAAAGGCTACCATCAAAGTGCACACATCCTGATCTCAAATTTTCTCTTTCCTTAATCTTAAAAGTCAACCCTTTTCACTTACCCAATGGACAACAAATTTTAATAATTTAATAATTTAGTAATTTATTATATTTTTTTGATGTTAGATAAAACAAGTTTGAGCTACAATCTCTCTTCCTGTTCTTCATTTGACGTGCCGTCACAACTACTCTTTTGCTTCTTCCAAACGCTACTATGTTAATTTCATTAATTTATATGTAAAAAAATAGAAAATGTACGTTTATCAAGAACGTAACAATATTAGAGTACTAGATAGTACTATTATTTTGCAGAAATATATGCTTCAATCCTGCTGCACTAAATGCATAAAATTTGTAATTAATCTCCAATAAATAAACACTATAAACATTAGTGAGCATACAAGTTGATCATCTTAAAAATTTAACAATTGGAAAATTAAATAAGTGAAGAGAAATGAAATTCTAGAAAGTCTAAAAATGTACTCGAATGTGCATTCTTCACAATTTATACATAGGTAGGTTCCGAAAATTAGCATCGATGAATTGACGCATCTCTTATATTTTTTAAATTGAGATTAAAAACAACGTAAATATATGTAGCTTGATTCATTATTGTGAAAATTGACGTTCTTGAGCAGAAATACACAAAATGCCTAAACTCAGTTATTTTAATGTTATTAAAATTAAATAAATCAAAGTAAATGAAGTGCGGTGGAGTTAAATGTTAAGATAATGTCACCAAAGAAAAATCAAAATCAGTCCTATTAGATAAGTAGCGCCTTCTTTTTGTTTTTTTCCTTTTTTTTCGTCCCTTCAGTGCACATTGAAATTCTAACCTCTATACGCGTTTTTGATTGCAGACACATAAAAATACGTCTAATTAATGAGTAATATAAAAGATAAATTGAATTAATTTCTGAATAAGTATATGTACGATCATAGATTGAATTTATACCCAAACTTGGAATATCAACTGAAAAAATAACAGAAGAGAGCAGAACTCACTAAAAAAAGGACGAAGCGCGCTACACCTCTTGTCTTCTAATTAACAACAAAATTTAATATGCATGCTATATGTATGTATATTATGAATACCCAAAAATTCAAAAAAAAAAAAAAAAAGAGAGGAGGAAAACTCTACAGCAGAAAAATTGAACCTCTAAACTCAATGGTGCAAGGGGTTTGGACCAGTGGGCACGCGCCGTTTTTCAACACCGTAAACCGGGTCGATCTCCGACCGTCCGGGCCCGGGTCCGGGCCAGACGGGGACGTGCTTCCGTTGGTGCTGCTCGAAGGGTGTAAAGTCAAACAACTGGGTGCTTTCCAGCAACAGCTTCCTGTGCTTTCCTTGATAAGACCGCACGTATCTGAATCTGTGCGGATTGTGTCTTCTGTGCGATCCATACTGGGCGCTGTTATACTGATCGGACGAAGAAGAGAAGGGATGGTGCTGATGCATGATGATTTGAGAGAGGAACAAGGAGAGGGACAGACAGAGGAGTAGGAAGAATAGGACTAACAGCAATTGTAGAGACTTCTTCAAGGCCATAACAGAGATTATGGGTGGGAATGAGGAGAGAGAAAATCAAGGAGGGAGAGAGAGTAAGAGCAATAGAAAGCATGCATTTGGGGTGATGGTGGGTGATTTTAGCTGAGCCAGGAGAGGAGAGAGAAACTAATTAATGTGATTAAGGTGGATGAGTACAGCTAATAATGTGAATCAGGAAGTGGGATTCGTGAAGGGTGGCTAGCTAGCTAGATAGCTTTACGTTCAAGGAAGTGATCTAGAAGAAGAAGAAATATGAGAGAAGAGCAAATGGTCAAAGTTGGAATTATGCAAACAGATGACCGTGGAAAAGCCGTGCTTGATGCCTTATGCCTGCATTTGTTTCTGGGGATCACGGTTAATTAAGTGCACCCAACTTAAATTAAATAAATAATTAATATCACTTATTTTTTAGGGTGTATAATTTCATGATCTAGATAAGGACAACAGTAGGTTATGTATAGAAAATACTAGACCAAGTACTACTTGTGGCATTGTCCTTGACCGTTCTCTTCCGGCATTCTCAATCACAGTTTCATTTTGTTGGAATTCAAGTTTGACACTTCAGCAAAAGTTTCAATTTTTTAAAACTTACATTCTGTTATTTCTCCAATTCATAGAATTTAAATTTGAATAACCCAATAAAAAAATTACTATGGACTCACCTCATAATACATAACTCCTTTTTTTAATCATATAAAAATTATATATTAACCCAAAAAAGAAAAAATAAAAATATATTAAAAAACAAAAAATTGCCTCGTGTCATTGTGTGGTGAAACTATGCAGAGTTCCACCATGCGTGGCAATTTTCTATTCCTCCTATAATATGTGAACAAGTGGCTAGATGGGACCCACATTTCTTTTTCATCCCATGAATGCGAATGCTCTCATGTGAATGTCAAACTTCATAGGCTTTGATAAGATTAATCTTTAACATTTTTTTAAATTTAGGATGACAATGAACTTGAGATCTGATTTAGCAGGATTAGAATGTCTTTACGGTAGCAAAAAAGCAACATCATTGGCATATCAGTAATTCGTATTTGAAGTTATGCTAATTTCTGTATGAAATTGTTTTATGAACGATTTTTGTGAAATTAATTTTCTTTTCATTGGACCATTTAAAATGTACAATTTTGTTTTTAGCTTACATCTTTTGAAAATGATAAAGGTCTTGTATCAAGATCCCCCAAAAAAAAAAGAAAAAAAAATTATTGGATCTGAATATTATTATAATTCCTCGCGTTGAATTTAAAAAGACAATCAAATGTTAAATAGTGAATTGGTGTTATGGCTGATGAATTGTATAAAATTAATTTAAAATTACAAGTCTCCACAACTACAAAATGACATATATCAATCAAGATCCCCCAAAAAAAAGGAAAAAAAAACTTAGTTGGGTCTAAAATTATTTTTAAAATGCAATCAAATGTTAAATAAAGTATACGTATATTTTTTTTTTTCGCTGATAAAGTTATTATAAAATTGTACATGCATATTGACATGGCCAATGAATTCTCAAACTTAACAATTGATCATTGATTTTAACTGTTGATAACTTGGTAGTTAAACCATATACTCTATCAATTTTAGTCAATTCAAGATGTTTAATTTGCTTGTATTTACAACATCAAAACGTTTATCACCAACAACTAAAATATATGAGACAACCCTATCTTGATTTTCTTACTGTAAAATTCTTAGGTATTTGTAAGTGTATAAAAATTTGTAAGATGTAGAGAAGTGATTTGTGTCCATTTACAGTTATTTTTATATGATAAAGAGGTGAATCTTCATCTAAGTATCTAAAGCAAAAAAGGGCCTAGTAGGGGGCTTACTTTGGGGTGCTTAGCAAACAGTTTTTTAAAGATTTTTTTGATCAAAATTAGCTGTTTGACTAAGTAAAAAAAACTAATTTGAGTGCTTGATAAAATGGATTTTTAGAAGAACTTTTTGGATTCAAAAAGTTAATTTGAAAAAGCTAATTTCATGAACGTTTTGGAAGAGCTTTTTGAAGAATTAGCATTTTGTCTCACGACTTTATCAAAAATAACTAATTTTACTAAATAATTTTTCAACAAACAGCTAACACAAACAGCTAACTCAAACGGTTAAGAGCTAACAGCTAATACAAACAGCTAACAACTAAAAGCTGTTTGTCAGATAGATTATGATATTATGATAGAATGAACCAGACATAAATAAATCGATAGACCAATATACATGATATATTGATCTTGACTCAAATAAAATGGTTCTAATTCCTTAAATCTGGGCAGTGTGAAGATTAAAAATAGTAGATGCGACTAGAGGTCCAATTATTGCACCTAACATTGGAGTAATTCTTTATCTTAATTACTACACGTTGATGGTCCTTTGAAACTTGATGAACACAGTTAGCTGACTAAACAATAAACAATTGTTATGTAGCATTCCCGCAAAAGTTGAGGATATATGGGTTTCATTCAATTAGACATTCCCGATCAAACAAGTTAGCATAACGTGGCCAGATTTTTAGGTAGTTGTTGCCTTACATATTCCTAACAAAGGAAATTAAAAGGTGTGTTTT
This sequence comes from Carnegiea gigantea, assembly GCA_029747015.1. Lineage (NCBI taxonomy): Eukaryota > Viridiplantae > Streptophyta > Magnoliopsida > Caryophyllales > Cactaceae > Carnegiea > Carnegiea gigantea. Next base: position 489,105 of record JAKOGI010000005.1, on the reverse strand, counting down.
TCTCAAATCATAACTTTAGGAAGATTTTTTTGGTTTGGGGTCGAAGGGGTCATACTTGTCAGTCTGGGTGACGGAAGACGAGAAATGGAGTATTAAATCTCAATTTAATTATGTATGAGTGAATCATCAAGGAATTTGACTTTTTTGAATTTTGCCGGTTATAAATCACTAGAGGTTCTAAAAATAAAGACAAGATTTGTACGAAATAGAGAGTCAGCAATAAGAAAAAAGAAAATAATTGAATAAAAGAACTTCCGAACATTTTGGCAAGTATCTCAAGTCAAGGGAGACATGCGTACTTGAGAGGATGACGAGCATCACAATGCAATACCATTTAGGCTAACTAAGTTAGCGATGGGTAAGGTTAAAACAAACTAAATGATTTTTCTCGATCTGGAATATGAGTTGTGTTGGATAATTTTGGTTTTTATGTCCAAACGTACTATTGGTTTTCGTCATAATTCTACCCACGGCACTAAAGGTAAAATATCAAGCCAATTTAGTTTGAGACTGATCAGTTTTTGAATTAAGATCAAGTTGTCATTTTTCAAGCTAAGACACGCTTGATTTGGCTCAATTGAGCGATCAACACAAAGCACAAATGCAATGGAGCGTGATTATCTTACTATGAACATGTGTTTTCTAGCTTATTTTTTACTGACCAACCAATTCCTTCGATTTCAAATTTTCATCTTTTGATTTCTGACTCCTACTTTGAATTTTCTAAAACAGTTTCTACAGATGCTTTCAACTTCTAATTTCTTATCTTTCAATTATTTTAAGCTTTTAGATTAAACAAAATTTAACATTACGCATTAAAAAAAGAAAAAAAAAAGAAATAGAAGTCAAACAAGAAAGCATTCATATTACTATATTAGTCTTCTTTGCCTTCATCAAGTCTACGGCTGTGATTATACTCAATACGAGGCCAAGATCAGGGGCGCTGTTTGAGAGAAACAGCTTCCTAACACTTTAATAATGCATATATATTACAAATTAAAATGCATAATGACATCATTATTTGCAGATTTTAACAAAATGTCAATCCTCATAGCTAGTAAATCCATCCTACTGCCATTTACTTTGGAATCAAGGTCTCAAGCCTAGATTGCATTGGTCATGCAAATGCACAATAGCTATTTCTAATAAAAAATGTGAAAGTTAACTGATAGATTTCAAAGAGTTGTTATGATAGATTTGGAATTAAATCTTGTTTATATACAGCAGTAGCAGAATATATTGTTTCCTTTCCCCCCATATTAGTGGACTTTGTCCTTAACATTCAAACCCATGCAAGATCATGTTATAGTTATAAAAAGTAGTGTTCTTTCACATTGAGAATTTAAAAGGTTGTGCGCATTTGAACTTATATGCATGAGTCATTTATTTATGGTCCAATTTATATAAAATTCAACACGATATTAGAGCAGGTTGCCATTGAGTTTGCTATCATCCTCGTTTGAGTAAATGTGTTTATGTGTTAGACATGTGAGTAGGTAGCCCACACTTGAGGGGGTGCGTTGGAGTTATGAAAAGTGGGGTTGTCCCATATTGACAATTTAATTAGAGGCTTTGAGCGTGCGTATAAACTTCTGAGTCAATCTATCAATTGTCAATTGATTTTGAATTGAAATTTTATTTGAACTTATATACATGACTCATTTATTTATGACCCACTTTCTATAGAATTTAACAGATTAGGAGTTCAAGATTGAATATAATAAAAACAAGAACAATTCATAGTATGTGTAGGTAAATTTAGGATTACCTGAATGCGGAAGCTCGACTGTCAGGATCTTAAACTCGCTTGACTGCTACCCACGAACTGATGGCTACTAGAGTCACCGAACAGCCACACTCCTAAATCCGAACCTTGGGGATGGTTAGGTTGTGTGAGGGATAGGGACAGAGAGAACTTGATCTAGGGAAATCGTTTTTGCTCTGCTTTCTGTGTTTCTGTGTATCTGATCCACATACACACACCCTCTTATATAATCATATAATCTTGAAACTGAATCAGGACTAAATGGGTAGATTAATACATAATTAATCCCATATAACTACCAAATTAATGGGGTGATTATGGGCATTAAACCTGTGTGACCGTTACCGGTCAACAGCTCCCCCTCGGTCACACAGACCTCGAATCTCATATCTCTCTACCAACATATTTCCTCACGCTTCATATTGGGAATAGAGCGTGCGATCAAAACCGAACACATCAGTGTTACATCAAGTCACCATCTAACTGACATAACACCTTCGAGAAAACCAATACCTCGAATCATTCAAGAACATCACCAATGGCATACACTGTCCCTCTATGCCTGATATATCAATTGATTATATACTGAATATAATCGCCTGAGCTTGATATGGTGATGAGGAATGATTCTTCCTTAGATAATTAAGATAATCCATCTTAGCATAACTGCTTTCCTAATGTGCCCCGCTGGACCGTATACATCTTGGCCCTTGGAAAACACACTAAGGTAGCAATATCATGCTTGGAATTCATATTATAACTCTAAGTCCAACAGTATTGCCAATGAGGGTCACACGGCGACAAGGTTAGGAAACTCACTTGTCACCCATCAAATAGGTCGACAACTAGCACACAGTATGAGGGTGTGTCATGGCATAGATCCAACTAAGTTGGGCATGTCACTCTTCTATGCCATGTGAATCGTAAATTTAGCTTTTACTTAAAAAACCAACCTGAGTTACTAGATTAACATACATAGTGTCAATCACAACACTCAAGATTCGGCTATAAGGCTGCAATATGAAAACTTATTTCATATTCAACTCCCTCGAGCCTCAGCTTAATCTTACTAAGGCGATTATATTCATCCATTCATACACACCAAGTATGAGTAATCAATATTGCACACCTAGTGCCAATATGATCCAGCCTAATCCTGCCTGCTACTTAAGCGTGAGGGCGATTGCCTGTGTGACAAGGCCAATCTGAAGCCTTGTGACATTAAAATGTGCCTTACAATGTACTCACACATTTATGAATATTTGAAAAGAAACATCATTCTTTATTTCATAAATATTCAATACAAGAGTACACATGTCCATCATACACTTAGATACATCCAAAAACTAAATCCTATGCAGACGTAAGCTCATCACATGAGCTATAAAAGCGTCTCTAGGAATAGGCTTAGTTAATGGATCAGCTATCATCCTACTTGTAGATATATATTTAATAGCAACTTCTTTCTCTTTTATGGCATTTCGGACAAAATGATAACGTCTCTTGATATGCTTGGTCTTTCTGTGGAACTTGGGATCTTTAGCAAACTGGATAGCAGCAGTATTGTTGCATAATAATTCTACAGGATCATCAACTCCAGGAGTAAGATTGAGATCCTGGAGAAAACTCCCCAGCCATATTACCTCTTGAGTAGCAAGGCAACAAGCAACATACCCTACTTCCATAGTTGAAAGTACTATGCAGTCTTGTTTCTTACTGCACCATGATATGGCTCCCCCGCCAAAGGTGAACACATATCCTGAGGTAGATCTGGACTCATCCAGATCACCACCCCAATCAGCATCCGTATACCCTCTCAACTTAAGATCCCCTACTTGGTAGCAAAGCACCAGATCACTTGTACCACGTAGGTACCGAAAGATTCTCCTGACGGCTTGCCAGTGAGTAAGCTCTGGGTTGCTTTGGTAACGACTTACCAAGCCAACCGCAAAGTAAATGTCTGGCCGTGTATACAACATGGCATACATTAAACTGCCCACTGCACTTGCATAAAGAATATTAGTCTTTCTCTCCTTTTCTTTGTCTGTCTTAGGGTACTGATCGAGACTTAAGGTTAGACCCTTTTTCAACTGAAGTATCTACAGGTTTAGAATAATGCATTCAAAATCGTTCCAAGATTTTATTAATGTATGCTTTTTGACTCAAACTAATAAGCTTCTTAGAACGGTTCCGAGTTATTTCAACGCCTAGGACATACCTAACCTCACCCATGTCCTTCATCTCAAAGACGGAGGATAACCACTGCTTAGTGGTCTGAATCATCTCCATGTTGTTTCCAGCCAATAGTATGTCGTCAACATACAAAGTGAGAAACATAATCCCCTTTGCAGTTTTCTTGACATATACACAGTGATCTTCAGATACCATGTTTAAGCCAAAAAAAATAATGGCTTCATGGAATCTGAAATACCACGCTCTGGAAGACTGTTTGAGACCATAGATGGATCTTTTAAGACGACAGATTTTGTGCTCTTGACCTTTTGATACAAAACCAATAGGTTAATCCATGTAAATCTCTTCTTCAAGATTTCCATTAAGGAATGCAGTCTTTACGTCCATCTGAAATAACTCTAAATCCAGGTAGGCAACCAGGGTTAGAAGCAGGCGAACATAGGTAATTCTCACCACAGGAGAGAAAGTCTCTTAATAGTCTACACCTCCTTCGCCACTAAACCGGCCTTAAACTTATTGATCGTTCCATCCGCCCGACGTTTTATCTTGAAAATCCACTTATTTCTAATCGATTTACACCGAGGAGGAAGATCAACAAGTTTTCAAACCTTGTTTCTCGCCATAGAGTCCATTTCATCCCTCATAACTTCCATCCACTCTTTGTAGTTTGGTGAATCAATCGCCTCTTCAAAAGAGGTAGGCTCCTCTATCTCTAAAGGAGTGCACAAGAATATCTCCTCTTCAATTTAAAAATATCATCGAGGAATTCTTCCACGTTTACTCCTTCGGAGTTGAGGACCAGTGCGGGTGTGTCCCACTGAGGAACTCCTCCCCCTATCTCGAAGAGGTATGAAATCCTCAACGGGTAGAGAATCACTCCTATCATCCTGAACAAGCGGACTAACCGCAGGTTCATAAATAGGAGAGCGAGGACGAACCTTATTTTCAGTGGGATTGTGAGGACGAACCTCAGTATTAAGTTGATTCTCTTGGTTAACCAACAACTGTTCATCTCTGATAGTATCCTCAGTGATACGGTGAGTGTTTAAACCTTCCTCCTCACCGAGAGATAGCTGGTCATCTAGCGATAACTCAAACAATGCTAGGTCATTTTTGATTTCACAAATACTTGGGAACTCATCCTCAAGAAACTCCCCATTACGTGAATCGACTTCTGTCATGCCACCATTACGGTGTTCACCATACATAACGTATCCCTTAGAACACTCGGAATAGCATATAAACACCATTTTAGTGGCCCTTGGGCCAAGTTTGCCATGTTTGTGAGTTAGGCTATGTATATAACCAACCGAACCCCATGGATATAGATGGTCTAAGGAGGGCTTTCTACCATGCCATAACTCATACGGAGTGGCGGATATGCTCTTACTTGGCACACGATTGAGGATGTAAGTTGCCGTGAGCAATGCATCCCCCCAAAAACTAATTAGAGATTGGCGTGTGCCATCATTGACATGACCATGTCAAGCAATATTCGATTCCTACGCTCTGCCACACCATTTTATTGTGGAGTGTCAGGAATCGTGAGTAGTCTACGCATATCCTTTTCCTCGCAAAATTCTTTGAACATATGAGAGAGGTATTAACGACCACGATCAGTTCAGAGAGTCTTAACTCTCCGATTTAACTGGGTCTCAACCTCGGCTACAAGGCGTTTGAACACATCAAGTGCTTCATAGCGATGTGATGATAGGTACACATACCCATATCTTGAATGATCATCTATAAAAGTGAAGAAATAGAAAGCCCCATGACGTGCTTTCACATTCATGGGTCCACAAATATCGGAGTGGATAAGCTCAAGAGGGCTTGAGGCCCTTGAAGTCTTACCAAAAGGCTTCGCGGTCGCCTTGCCAGCTAGACATGACTCACACCTAGGTAACTTAACCTTAGTGAGTCGGTCTAAAAGACCTTCTTTAGCCAGCCGACTCATCCTATCTTGGCCAATATGACCAAGCTTAGCATGCCACTTAATTAATTCTAAATCGGAATCAAAATGTGAGACAAAGACTGAATTAGAATGATCATAACATTCATCTAAATCAAGTACAAGAAAATCGTTCCTTAATGTAGCGTGGCCAAACACACCGCCACCATACAAAATGTTCAAACCATATGGACAATAACTAAAACCAAAACCAGATTTCATTAAAGAAACTAAAGACAAAAGACAAGTCCGCACCCCAGGTGCGTAAAGAGTATCAAATAGGAGCAACTTATTTCCTCATTTCAATGTGAGCCAGTACGTTCTAACACCTAGAACGTCTTCTTCACTGCCGTTTCCCAGCACGACAGTTTGTGAACCCACCGGATAGCGATGAAAGTCCACAAAGCTAGCTCTGTCCCGAACTATATGTTTGCTTGCTCCCGTATCTACAATCCAATTATGAAAGGATTTAGCAACTAATGCATGGGATCATACATATAATTCAGGAGAGTAAGTGAAGAAAGGTACCTTCTTCGGCTCAGGACAATCCCGAGCATAGTGACCTGTCTTGCCACAGTTATAGCACTTCATACGTGCTATCTTTGTCTCTCCATTACCTTTGACCTTTTGTTTCTTAGCCACTTCAGCCTTCGGCCTACCTTTCTGAGGGGGATGAGAACCTCTCTTGAACTGCCTACCTCTAATGCTCTTGTTGCCTTTAGGCCAATTGCCTTTGGCGACAAGAGCCACGTTAGGAGTCCCGAACATTTTTCAGGCGCTCCTCCTCCGTTTCGAGGTGGCTTTGGATCTGACCGAAGGTTTTCAAATTGTCAGAATGAGTTAAGACGGTCCTGACATGTTCCCAGTATTGAGGTTCCTCAGGGAGAGCCCGAATCACATCCAGGATTTGCTCCGCCTCAGAAATGTCTTTACCAGCAGCCTTTAATCGCGAATTATGCCACACATAATTCATAAATGTTCGGCTATGGTATGACTGGAATCTATTTTGTACTGCATCCATTTTAGTTGCAAGGTACAAAGCCTTGTTTCGGATGTCTGTCCAAAACGAATTTTGAGTTGTTTCCACATATCCTTAGACGTGGGATAAACCTCAAATTCACCAATTAGCTCGTCATGCATGAAATACACTATAGTAAAACACGCTCTACGATCTTTCTTGGCCCAGTCTTGGTAGGCCTGTAAGCTTTATTGATACTGCACCGTAGTAGTATCAATAGGCTTGTCATCTTTATCCTTGTCAGATGGTGGAAACTTGGCTACCGTTAAGTGTTCCAACAGGTCTCTTACTTCCAGAAGATACTGAATCTTCCGTTTTCACATGTCATAATTAGACCCATCTAACTTTTGATTAGTGGACAGTTCAATGATTATTGCATTGGTAGTTGCCGTATCTAAAAGTATTAAAAGATGGACATTAGGCACATTACTCTAAGCAATTAAATTATTAAAAATTTCATCATTCATGTTATATGATCGAAAATTTCGCCAAGCTCAGAATCATCTCATTCAATCACGAATTAGAAATTTAAATAATTTAATTACCACATTTTCATAAGAACTTAATCATATGGACCTCAAAGAAAACAACGTTAAACAAATTAACGTTTGAATATCTCATAGATATTCTTCCAAGTAAAACTAATTTGAATACAAATCTAAACATATATATGAAATAAATTCATATTTCATCATAAAAGGTAATCATTGTTATTTGAAATATAAAACTAATTTATATTTCAATTGGCATGCGATGGATATTAAACACATTAATATAACAAAACCAATTTCATGCATTCAAAACTAATTTGAATTTATAACAATGTACCCTGTGCTTAATAACATGCCCAAATAATAATTGAATACTGCTTTAAAAAAAGGCCAAAGAAACACAACTCGTTTTTTTTTTTTTCAAAGTAAAGCGGCCCAAAACCAAAAAATTGGTTGTTAAAAAAAAAAGAGTTGCCGAGACCCCCCGTTTTAACCTTAGCATCTTTTGGAAAGTTTGTTTCAAAACTCTCATGGCTCTCCCTCTCTATTTAGTACTCCAGAGGTCTTGCATTACTCCCCACACCCTCTGCCTCTTCCTCTCTCTTCAACCCTTTGAGGGTTTTCGACCTCGGCACTCAGCCGAGACCTGCACCGTCTGCTTCTCAATGTCAGCCCATAAATCCGACCACCCCTTGAGGTCGAGCACCATGGCTGACTCACCGTGAACTACACCAACCCAGATAATGGTAAGACCCCCTTTAACCGCCTCCTTTAAACTTAATCCACAGCGCAACCATCAACCAAATTGGCCCAAAAACTGCGCCAGCGTGTCGATCGGCCGCCGAGCTTTTGACTGGCGCCACCCACTCGCTGAACGCGCCACCACGTGACAGCGTTTGACATACACGCGCGGCCGTGATGGGTTTGTTTGACTTGGTTTTGGCCGGGATTTGCATATCGGGGCCGGTTAAGGGTTTGGGAGGAAGAAACACAGTCGAAAGGCGTTTTCGTTGGCAGCGCGTGACTCACGCGTGCCACCCCTCCCTGGTGGTGCTGATAGGTTCAGGTAAATTTCGTCCTTTCCTTTTTTTTGAGGGGGGGTCAAGGCAGCTAGGGTTCTGGGTGTGAATGTTTAGATCTGAAATCGGTTTAATGAATCAATGGTCTCGGCAACACATATTGCAAATCAAGCAATATTTTCATTAAATCTGAAACCATAACTTTGGCATGATTCTGGTATTTACGATTTTCATGAGCATATTAAAAAAAAAAAAACAAACACAAAGTTTTGCATATATCTGGGCATGAAAAATTAGAACATAATGTATCGAGTTCTAGTATTATCATAATATGTCTCTTTCAATTCACATAATTTTTTTTTTTAATTGCCGATACATATTAATACTGACAACATAGGATTTTGTGAGATTCACATGAACAAATAAAATTTTATGCTCATTTGTATTCACACAGAGTGCATAATCTAGAATTATTTCAATCGAGGCATACATAACAGATTAACAATTGGCATGAACACAGAGTGTTGCACATGTGAATGTAATTCAGAGTTATGCTCAATCATAAATAATTATTTTCGGGGCTAGCAACAAGCAAATGTGACTCTGATACCACTGTAGGTAAATTTAGAATTACCTGAATGCGAAAACTCGACTGTCAGGATTTTAAGCTCGCTTGACTGCTACCTACGAATTGGTGGCTACTAGAGTCACCGAACAGCCACGCTCCTAAACCCAAACCTCTGGGGATTGTTAGGTTGCGTGAGGGATAGGGATAGAGATAACTTGATCTAGAGAAATCGTTTTTGCTCTGCTTTCCGTGTTTCTGTGTATCTTATCCACATACACACAACCCCTTATATAATCACATAATCCTGAAACTGAATCAGGATTAAATAGGCAGATTAATACACAATTAATCTTATATAACTGCCAAATTAATGGGGTGATTTTGGGCATTAAACCTGTGTGACCGAGTATGGGTCCTGCCTTCGTGTGGTTTTGAGATATCAATATATAGGCAGTCTTACCTCTACATGTGTAGCTGTTTGTAAAGAGACCGATTTCAATAGACCCATGTAAAACATTTTAATCAAATATTCTAGAAGTTTAAAGTTATTTGATGAACAAAGGTAACTAATACGAAACCTAATTACTTTAAATAATATAAATAACATTCAAGGTAATACTTTCTATGAGGAAACAATTTTTTAAAAAAGTCTTTAGGTAGCGTAAAATACATACTTTTCTTATTTTTTTTAAACCATGATAATGATTTCTAGAAGAAAAAGAACGATACCGAAGAGATAGACACGATCTTTAGTCAAAAACAACAATTTTTGTTTTAAATTAGCCTAAACCTGTGTGTTGGATGGTTTTCATTAAGTTGGTATCACTTGTAATAACTAATAAGTAATAACCATCAACTGTTGAGTTAATATGAAAGTATACTATGAATAGGGCTGGTAATGAGGCGGATACGGGGCGGATTTTGCTATACCCTTACCCATACCCATTTAGAAATCAGTACCCATACCCATACGCATACCCACTGGGTATTATAAATCCATACCCATACCCATACCCACTGGGTATTACGGGTATTGCGGGTTTTATTCGGGTACATATATAAAAAAAATCGAACCCATTTCATACCCATATTCAACCAAAGAAGAAAACACATCACATTCGTACTAAGCTTCCGAGTTCCAACAATACATCATATAATCATAAGAGTATAAGACTATGATAATTTTAGAACATCCACAAGTGGAAGCTTCGAAATAAGTAAGCTAAACAAGATCGTTAATTTTCCATGACATGATAAAAGTCTAAAAACATAGCAAATAGTTCAAAGTTCAAACCAACCACAAACTTAGTTCACAATTCACAACAACTAGAATTTTAAATGAAATTACAAAGAGTCAAACACAACAGGCGAATAACTTTCACAAGCCACAAGCCTACATCCCTAAGTGACCAAGTGCCAATATTAGTTTGCTTCCATATAGCAGCTCGCAATAGGTGACCAAATCATCTTGCTTCCATTGTTACATCACACTCTGAGTCCTAAAAAATAAGCAAATAATGAAGTTTTACATAATAAATTATATAACATAATTAGATACTAAGGTAAGAAAATTTTAAAATGCATAAATTGATATTTTTACCAAATCAATAACTTCACTTGCAGCAGCTCCATCAGAATCAGAATCCTCAAAGATAGAAGCAATAGTAAATGAGCTTTCCAACTTGGAGACTACAAGGAAATTCACTAAGTCAAAACTTTAAAATCAAAAATGAAGATTATACAACTTTTAGAACTTGAAACAAAGAAATATATCTTACCTTTAGTTTGTCCAATAATCCAATTTTGCAAGCACATTAATGCTTCCACTGTCCTTGCATGCAAACTCGAGCGATGTGGACTGATAACTCGACCACCCATACTGAAAGCACTTTCAGAAGCAACTGTAGAAACTGGAATAGCTAATATATCTCTAGCAATCATCCTCAACGTTGGATACTTGAAATCCTTTTTCCAATATTCCAATATATCAAATTGAGCAATATCAGGCATAACATCTTCCTCCAAGTAGTGATCCAACTCTGACCTCAAATTTACCTTCCTTTTTTTGGTTTTCTTATGTGCTGCATACCTAGCACGACTATCTTCTTCACAAGCCTTCTTTTGGGATAAGGAAGGGTCACTAGAGGGGGTTCCCACGGTTGTAGAAATGGGATCTTCAATATTTGTAACCTCAAATTTTCTATCTTGATACTCCACTAAGAGATCATACAACAAAGTGGTCACCCTTTCAATTTCATGACTAGCTAGACCTTTGTAGATCTCTTTAAAGTAAAAATCCACACAATCCAACTTGTTTCTGGGATCAAGAATAGAAGCAATTGCCAACAATCCATTCATTTCACTCCAATATTTATCGAACTTTTCAATCATTCTAGATGCCATGTCACTAATGAACTCAATATCTGAGCTTAACCAAGCCTCCATGTCCAACTTAATCTCACAAATTAATCTAAACACCAAGTTGGTCGTGGGAAAATCCCTCCCAGAAAACAGTAGTGTCACATCATAAAAGACCTTCAATTTCTCACAAATAATTTCAGCAAATTTCCAGTCATCAACATTAGGCAAAGAGAAATTCAGCTTGGTATTGACACGTTTCAGCCTCTCAAAGCATGCTTTATAAGGTAAAACAGAATCAAGCATCAAGTAAGTGGAGTTCCATCTAGTCTTACAATCAAGATGGATCTTCTTAGTGGAGTTAATTTTCAAAAAGCGAGCTGAATCCTCAAATTTCTCATATCTTTTTGGCGTTGCAACCCAAAATGCAATGCAATCACGAATCCTCTCGATTCCCTTACCGATGACATCCAATCCATCTTTCACAATTAAATTCAAAATATGTACACTACATCGCATATGCAAGAATTTTCCACCAAGTATAAGAGCACTATAATCAAACTTTCCAAGCAACATATCCATCATAGAATCATTTGTGCTACAATTATCCACCACAATAGAAGATATTTTGGCTTCTAAGTTATATGGAAACAAGCATTGATCCATAAGAACATTGGCAAGAGCATCACTTGTATGTGGATGTGGCACGTAAATGAACCTAGACAATATTATTTAAACACTATTTTAGAAACAAACCCAAATAACCAATCAAACATGAAATATATAACCAAACAAACAAACATCTACAATAAACATAAACATCTACAACACCTAAGATAATCAACCAAACCCATATGAGGAAAGGATCAATGATATATTATTTTACCTCAAAGTTTGATTACGAAGAATCCAATCATCATCCACGAAGTGAGCTGTCACTTCCATATAGCCCTTTTTCTGATTAGATGCTGTCCACATGTCAGTTGTCACTGCCACCCTACCTTGATTCACTTCTAGCAACTTCTTTAATGTACACTTTCCATCCTCAAACATTTTCAAGATATCACCTCTCAATGTATTACGAGAGATCATTCGAAATTTAGGATTCAGCCCACTAACAAAACGCCTAAAGCCAAGATGATCAACCATGGACAACGGATATTCATGCATTACAATCATTTCCGCTAATTCTCGCCTCGAATTTTCTTGACTAAAACCATGGTTTTCCAACGGTTTATCCCCATTATTTTTAGAGTTTACCCTTAATGTTTGCTGCCCCTTAGGACGAAAATGCCTTTTTGTACAAAACCTAAGCAAATGGTCACTCAGATGCTTAGTTCCATGGGATGATTTGGCAGACAATTTATGCTTGCAATGTTTACACACAGCCTTTCTATCATTTTATCAACTTGGAGATCAAATTCCCGCCAGACCCAAGAAGTTCTTCATTTACATTTAATTTCTGCCATATCAGAAGAATTAGTCTTAGCAACATGCTCAGAATCATCTTCTGGAAATGCAGCTGGTGGACGTGGAAGACGTGAGTTACGTGCTGCAAAAGAAGAACCAATTTGTGATAGAGGAGATGGAGAATGACCAGAAGCAAGAGTTGGGGACCTTGGGGTGCCAACACTTTCAGATTGTGTTTCATTTTCCATTTTCACAGCTGCAAGAATAGAACATTTGATAAATGTCACTTCAGGAAGCAACAATACCATCAATTCATATGGCTCTTACAACATTTCATATAAGAAAAATCACCAACAATAACTTGATATTTGAAAATATTTGAAAAATCACCAACATATAGCTCTTAAATTTAGAATTTATTGTACTCAATTTCAACAAGTGCAAATTAAACAATTGGATGTATGGCTAAAATCAAATATTACTTGAGTAAGAACTTCGAATTATACTGATAGTTATTAGGTAACTTGCAAAGATTTCGAACTTGCAATCAAAGACTCACATCGGTACAAGTGGGCAAATGGAAACAACTGGGCATGAATCGGCCGCCGACTACTCGATTGTGGGCCTGTGGCGCTGCCTACTGCCTACGCGTGACTCGTGAGTCGCGACTCAGAGGCGACGAGTGACAGGGGCTGAGGTCGTGACTCGTGAGGGAGACTGGGAGAGCTCTGAGCGAGGGGCGAGGGGCTGTGAGGCTATCGCCGGAGTTGGACGCTGACTGAGGCAGTGTCTGTGACTCTGTGCACTATCGTGAGTGGGAGTGGTGAGGTCAGTGAGGTGAAGGAGTCGGGACTGAGGGGCTAACGCCTAACAGACTGCTGAGGGCAGAGGGCCTAAGGAGTGAGGAGTGCTTGCGTGAGCGGGAAGATGAAATGAGAGGCGTGAGGGAGTGTTGTAATTTATATGTAGGGTTTTTTTTGGGCCTGGGTAGTGTTGGTAATTTTTATTTTTTTAAAAATAAAAAATGGGTATGGGTTTTAAACGGGGCGGGTACGGGGTGGTACGGGGCAGGTACGGGTAACATACATATGGGGCGGGTACGGGGCGGGTAGAGTCTATACCTATACCCATACCCATTTACCAATACCCGCCCCATACCCATTTTTTAAAAAAATTTCATACCCATACCCATACCCATCGGGGCGGGTTTTGCGGGTTTTAAACGGGTACGGGTTTTATTGCCAGCCTTAACTATGAATCTATGATGGATTAATCAGCTGTGAAATAAAAAATAAAAATAATATTTGTTTGCGTAATCTTATATTCAGGAAAATTGCAAATATAATGTTATATAATTTATGGGGGACATACCATACTCTACTATCTAATTTAACAAATTTTCATATATAAAATTCATGTTATAATTGTAAACTAAAGCACGTCAATTTTTTTTAATTGTCTCAATTTAAAATATTTATCATAAATTTGTTGATTACTTTGATCTAAAACTAAAATAAAATATTATAGGTTACAAATCCCAGGAACCAACTTGAAAGTTGGAACCATATGTCCATAACACCATGTGCAGCTTTATAACCCTCGTTGTGAGGGCCATAATTGGCTCTACTGATTTATCTTAAACTGCTTGGGCCTATAAATTCAATTGGCCCATACTGCTTGCTTAAATGGCCTATACAGCTTAGGGCCTTCAATCAGCTTTGCTCCTCGTCTTTACTATAGCTGGAAAAAGCTGACCCGATATGATTATTAATCCGAAACCGACACGAAGTTAAGTGGGTTTAGATATAAATTTTCAAACCGTTTAATTAAATGAGTCGCCACGTTCAATCTGTTTAATTAAATGGGTTAGGTTCTGGTCCAGATTTTTGGCATGAAAAAGTACCTATCTAACCTGTCTAGTTAAATGAGTTAAATAAGTCAACTCATTTTTCCATTTGTTATTTATTCATTTACTTTTTATTAGATAATTAAGAATATAAATTCTTTTAAAAATTACAAATTATGACAAATCAGGGAAATTTTAAAGAGTAATTATTTAATGTAATACGTAAACGTAATTTTTAACACTGTAATTACGTATTAGTTGAAAATGTTAAATGTGTAAATTATTAATTGAGCAACTAAACTTGACTTGTTTATCTTAAATGGATTAAGCGGGTCAACCCGTTTAAAAATTAAATGGGTACAGGTCAAGATTTTTCAACCCGTTTAATAAACCGGTTAGGTTCAGGTCGAGGAATTCTCAACCCGTTTAAGTTCGACACGAACCCGACCCGATACAACCTATTGCGTAGCTCTAGTTTTTACGTCCTAATTTCTAATATTTCAAAAAGAATTATGAAAGTACTATGGTAAATGGAATAGCTTGCTTCACACGGTCATCGATTAATATTTGTTTAAATAATATATTGGACTGAAAAATAAGTTAAGTACTTGTTTTTGGATAATATTATCTCGGCTTAAAAACTAATGAGATATATGTAAAAGATGAAGTAAAAAAAATGCAGATTTATTTAGATAAATCTATGAAAATTTCTTCAGTGATTATATACAAGAAAGATAGTCATATAAGTTTTTACTTTTTACTGCATTCTTGAAGTAAAGTTAAGTTTTTTATTGAATGTGTTTAAATTTTGCATGAAAAAAATAGTTTTGTCAATAATCCCTTTAATTTTCATGTACATTTATTAGACGCAGTTGACCAACAAAAACTTAGCACTTCTCAAACTACCATTAATCCGTTGATTGTTATATGTATGAATATGATGTGTTATGATGATCTGGTATGCTATGGAAAGAAGTTTGGGATCTCGTAGTTAATCAATTCATGGTTCTTGGATTATTGAATTGTCTTTTTGACAACTACATCGCTATCATGGAGGGTCTATGTAATCTGCATAACAGCAATAACACTTTCCTTACTCAAATTGCCGCGCTTGCTTGGAATATTTGAATAACTTGTAATTACATAGTACTTAGGCCCTGTTTTTCTCGTGGGTAAGTTATGGTGGATAAAAGAATAAAATGAGTTCAAGTAGGTTGAGGTGAGTTGAAGTATGTTCAAGTTAGTTGAAGTAGGTTGATTTTTTTTTTTTTTTAAATGTGATAAATTGAACTTTGTTAAAATAGTGGGAGTGTGTTGAAATGGGTTGAAGTGGATTGATATTTGTATTTTAAAATTGACCAACGAAAAGAACAGTCCCTTAGTACCCAAACCCATGACTACTTTATTGACGATAAAATAAAATTGAGTTGTATGGAAACTGCGAAAGTCGTATTCCATGCATTCTCCCTCCCCACCGCGATCTTCGACTCCTCCCTTCTGTCCCAATACCATGGACGTCCATACCAAGGGGGTATCAACCATGTATTATATAATGCTCCGACGGGTCATGTGATTGAAGTTGGGCGAGGCAATTCAATTCATCCAGGTCGATGCTCAACTATGGGAGGGTGTCCCAATTCTAGTTACATAAGTTATGACTCCATTAAATGGGCTTTGGTTAGGTTTTAAATTTGGTTTCGAACTTTCGATATACTATTATTGAAGAAGATAATAAAATAATTATTCAAGCAGTGTAAGGTTAAATTCATATACATTAAAACGTCCAACCTTTGATACAAACTAGGGTCATACCCCTTGTAATATAAGGATGTAGTTCAAACATATTTAAAATTGTATTGATAATGAAAAAAATAATTATTAATCCAAATAGTAAAAAAAGATATATTAGATTACTCGATTTACGAATAGTTGAGCATTTTTTTAAATTTCTTTTCCATTTTGATAATATGCACTCTTCATTCTTAATGTTCAACTCACATTGTTTTTATTCATTTAAATAATTTATTTATTAAATATATATTTTATATAAATGTTAAATTTTGTTACTAATTAATAAGTGGTATTCACTTTAATATGTAGAATTGATATTGCAATAAATCTATACCCATCTTAGCTCAAATTGGGTATCCTATGTGGCATCCAATGCAAGAATTTTAGTCAATTTTTATTTTAATTTTATTAGTATAAAGAGCATAGAAAACATGTCAATTTTAAAAGTAGTAATAATCCTATTACAACATAATTATTGTTTTTTAGTTATAATAATTTCTTTTCTTTTTCCATGTAAATTATCACTTGAAATTCCTTTTGTATTGTTCCATAATTATTCACACACTATGTTCCCAAAAATCTTTAATATGTGAGACATTTTTTGGTGGGCAAATTTAGTAATTAAATAGACTATCTTTTCATTTAACTACTTTAATAAAAATTATATTAAAGTTGGAGTTTTACTAATTACTATATAAATTATGCAAAAAATTAAAATTTTAATTTAATGTAGCATTGCATTAACTTAGCCTACATAGACCATTATGAAGTCAAGTAATCCTATGTGGTATTATACATGGTATCCTATGTGTCACTTATATATTGATTCTATCTAACTTTTAATATATATAGGGTTATACCCTTGCGATGTAAGGATGTTAGTCAATTTTTGTCTTAATAATGTAATATTAGTATAACTAATTAATAAAAATATATTATTTTAAAAGTAGATTAACAATTTTATAATAGCATAATTATTGTTTCCTTTATATTTTTCTTTAAAATCACTCTAAATTTCTTTTGTTTTCATATGGTAATGATTTACCGTTTACCATTTTTTTCATAATTATTGAAAACGTTACAGTGTAATTAATTTGTGATGGATATTTTTTAAGAGTTAAATGGACTATATTTTAATTTAACTTAATTTCACAAAAACTATATTACAATCTTATAGATTACTCTACATAAGATATATAAAAATCAACCCTAGATGAATATTCATATAAAATCTAACACAATCTTTGTACGTGTTGTCTTATATATCATTCATAAATTATCTTATATGATTAAATTGTTATATGGCAATATGATATTACTCATTTACAATGACCTCAAGATCTAGACTTCAAAAAAAAAAAGTAGTAACAGTTAAAATCAAGGTAAAATTTGATTCTTTTATCTAACTCTATTCTTTTAATTTTGAAAAATAAAATGAATCAATTTGAAATACAAAAAAATCAATTATTGTACACCAAGTTAATCGCATGAGAACTTACTCAAAAAATAAAAAGAGTTAGGAGTGTAAAACCATGTAATAAATATTTAAGTTGATAGGATATAATAAAATCTAATTAATAGCATTAATGTTGATTAATATGTCTCCACTAATATCCACCAATTGCAAGTTGCTAAGTCATCAACTTATGCCGTATGAGATGTCACATGTCATTCACACATTGTTTGTATCCAACTTTTAATATATATATATATATATGATATGATATGATATGATATGATATGATATGATATGGTCATACCCCTTGCAATGCAAGGATATAGTTCAAACATATTTAAAATTGTATTGATAATGAAAAAATAATTATTAATTCAAATAGTAAAAAAAGATATGTTAGCTTACTCGTTTTATGAATAGTTGAGCATTTTTTTAAATTTCTTTTCCATTGTGATAATATGCACTCTTCATTCTTAATATTCAACTCACATTGTTTTTATTCATTTAAATAATTTATTTATTAAATATATATTTTATATAAATGTTAAATTTTGTTACTAATTAATAAGTGGTATTCACTTTAATATGTAGAATTGATATTGCAATAAATCTATACCCATCTTAACTCAAATTGGGTATCCTATGTGGCATCCAATGCAAGAATTTTAGTCAATTTTTATTTTAATTTTATTAGTATAAATAGCATAGAAAACATGTCAATTTTAAAAGTAGTAATAATCCTATTACAACATAATTATTGTTTTTTAGTTATAATAATTTCTTTTCTTTTCCCATGTAAATTATCACTTGAAATTCCTTTTGTATTGTTCCATGATTATTCACACACTATGTTCCCAAAAATCTTTAATATGTGAGACATTTTTTGGTGGGCAAATTTAGTAATTAAATAGACTATCTTTTCATTTAACTACTTTAATAAAAATTATATTAAAGTTGGAGTTTTACTAATTACTATATAAATTATGCAAAAAATTAAAATCTTAATTTAATGTAGCATTGCATTAACTTAGCCTACATAGACCATTATGAAGTCAAGTAATCCTATGTGGTATTATACATGGTATCCTATGTATCACTTATATATTGATTCTATCCAACTTTTAATATATATAGGGTTATACCCTTGCGATGTAAGGATGTTAGTCAATTTTTGTCTTAATAATGTAATATTAGTATAACTAATTAATAAAAATATATTATTTTAAAAGTAGATTAACAATTTTATAATAGCATAATTATTGTTTCCTTTATATTTTTGTTTAAAATCACTCTAAATTTTGTTTGTTTTCATATGGTAATGATTTACCGTTTACCCCTTTTTTTTCATAATTATTGAAAACGTTAATTTGTGATTGATATTTTTTAGGAGTTAAATGGACTGTATTTTAATTTAACTTAATTTCACAAAAACTATATTACAATCTTATATATTACTCTACATAAGATATATAAAAATCAACCCTAGATGAATATTCATATAGAATCTAACACAATATTTGTACATGTTGTCTTATATATCATTCATAAATTATCTTATGTGATTAAATTGTGATATGGCAATATGATATTACTCATTTACGATGACCTCAAGATCTAGACTTCAAAAAAAAAGAAAGTAGTAACAATTAAAATTAAGATAAAATTTGATTCTTTTATCTAATTCTATTCTTTTAATATTGAAAAATAAAATGAATCAATCGGAAATACAAAAAAATCAATTATTATACACCAAGTTAATCGCATGAGGACTTACTCAAAAAATAAAAAGAGTTAGGAGTGTAAAACCATGCAATAAATAATTAAGTTAATAACATATAATAAAATCTAATTAATAGCATTAATGTTGATTAATATGTCTCCACTAATATCCACCAATTGCAAGTTGCCAAGTCATCAACTTGTGTCATGTGAGATGCCACATGTCATTCACACATTGTTTGTATCCAACTTTTAATATATATATATATATATATGATATGATGATATATATGATATATATGATATGATAGATGATATATATGATATGATATATGATATATGATGATATGATATATATGATGTTCTTATGTACACCATGTCAAGGTTCAAACCTTCACTATTTCGAATTGTGTGATAACCTCCCCTAAATTTGTAATACATTTCAAGTTTCACCAATAACCAAAGCTTATTTATAGATCAAGTCTACATACTTTATAGCGTAACATATTTTAGAGGAGGGTTTTTTTTTTTTTTTTGGACGTAGGATAACCATAAAATTAGGGATAAGTTTTAAAAAATAGAATAATTTTTTACAGAATAGAAGATCCAAGACTACCGTATGATTTATACCAGGGCCTTGTTCACCAAAATTAGTTGTTTAGGTAGCAGATAGCTAGAGGTGACAACGGTTCGGGTGAACCATCATTTGCGTCCATCACCCGTTTTAATCCGATTTATCCAATTCACCAATCATCCGTAAAAATCTAATAGTATATCGGACTGTAAACAAGTGATGAAAGTTTATAAGTAATATATTAGCAAATTTATATAAAAAAAAGTAAGTTTTGCCTTTTGAAGGTTAAAAAATATATTTTAGGTATAAAGAACAAATAAATATCATATTCATGTAGGAATTGCAGTTACATTCGAATTCGAAGCATGTCCGATCTGATCTGAGACAAAATTGTCCGATTCAAATCCGTTACAGAAAAATTCGAGTTCGAATCTGATAAAAATAATCCGAATTCGAGTCGGATTCAGATCAAATTTGGATGAAGGATAAAATTCGATCCGATTTTCAATCCGATCCGACTAATTTTTAAATATTTCAAATTCAATATTTAAGTTTAAATTTTAAATTTTTTAGAAATAAACCTACCCAGTGTACCCACTATCCCTCCCACCCCCGAGTTGCCAGCCCAGCCCAATGGTGTTTTTTTTTTTTTTTTGGGTGAGCAATTTTTTAAAAAAAAAACATGTAAAAGTTAGAACGTTGAAACACTAATACTCCCCTCAGTTACTCTCTTTTTCTTCAGCACTTTGCCAGCTGCCCTCGCAAGTCGCTCTCGGGTCTCAACCTCTCGTTAATTGCTCTCGACCACTCGCTACTCGCTAATCAGACTGTCAGAGTAGTCCATATTCAGTCATCGGCTCTTCACTCCAACTCCTTGCTCTCTCTCTCTCTCTCTCTCTCTCTCTCATTCTCTATCTTCGCGTCGGTTTTTACAATGCCGATGCTGAGCATTTCATCGTCCCCCTTTGGTCTCTCGTGAATGCACACCTCTTCTTTCTCCTTAATTTAACAGTTCATACAATAAATCTAAATATATGTTTTTATGACTTGAAATGTTGTTTAGATTTTTGGAGTTAAGAACGAGAGAAGTTAGACTTTGGGTTTTGCCACTTGGGGTTTGGGAAAATTGCTAATTGTGTTCATTTTTTGGGGTTGATCTGAGTTGATCATAATAGACGTATTATGTTTTAATGAGTGTTCAATTTTTACAAACCTCTACAATAAAGCCTTCAATTTTCACTTTTGGCAACCTGAATGTGTCTTTGAAAGAGGTTAATAAGGGCCCAATTTGGTAATATGTAGTGAAATTATTACCATGGTTGTGATGAAGATGCAAATGGAATAGACTTGATGAGATAAAGAGACAACAATATATGAAGCAGTGATATGATCAAAATTATATTCTAACACTCAATTCTAATGAAAATCTTAGCCCCGTCCAAGTAATACTTATAGATATCATTATATACTAGTGTTATATCCCTTGCTATGTAAGGACTTGAGTTAATTTTGTTATTAAACAATAATTAAAATATATTGATTTATTAAAATAAGTTAAATTTTATATGATAGAATAACTATTATGCTATCGTAATCGGTCATAGAAACATAGATTTTCTCTTGTTTTCAATTACATCACTTAAAATTATATTTTTTTAATATTAAAATTATTTATCTAATTAGGTTAAGTTTTAACCTTTAATATGCAAGTCATAGTCTTGTCATTTGATGCATTATATATTTTTTTTAATATGATTTAGTTAAGAATATGTTACTATTCTACTAATTATTGCATAAATTATTCATTAAGTGGTCAATTCTTTTAATTTAATGTAGCATTGTGTTAAATTAGCTTTACTATTTTGTGGCTATTCAAATGCCTATGTAGTTAGATTTTGTAAAATTAAATTTCATTCGCAAAGTAATAATATATATAATAACATATAGTGAATCCTAGTTTTTTTTTTTTTCTTTTGAAGGTTAATAAATCCTAGTTAATAACATTAATGTTAATTAATATGAGTCAACTAATATCCACCAAGTACAACTTACCAATTCATTGTTTTATGCCACATCAGCTTGCCACATGTCATTCATACATGATTTGTATCCAACTTTTAATATATATATATATATATATGATGATATGATATACCCTAGTCGGAGACCAATAAATAAGAAGGGCTAAATGAAGTAAGTGGAGTATTTGTACTATTAATTTTTTTCTTTTTATGAGTTAGACATGTAAGTTATGATATTGCAGATGTATCTCGCAATTGTTAAGACTTGTAATTGTTGGAACATGCTGTCATTTTGCTGAGCTTGAAATATGTTATTCTTTTTTAGCTTAAATGTTCAGGATTTGGGTAATGCAATATACGAATGAATATCATCTTATCGATAGATTGGTATAACACAGAAAAATTATATAAAATTATTGCGTGGCAAAAAGAATTATTTCGGATCGGATTAAATTCGATTCCAATCCGATCCGACTCGAATCAGATCCGGAGGTTACCTTGCGATCTGTCGGATCGGATTCGGATCATATTTTTAGATACGCATATAATCGGATGCGTATCCGATTCGAATCCGATCCGTTAACATTCCTATACTCATCACATTAGTTTTTACAAAAATCATTATTAACAATATAATTGTCTAAAAAATGAGTAAAATTTAAAGGTAAAAAATAAAAAGTAACTAATTACAAATAGGAGATAGACAAGTGGATGACTAAGCGGATGATGGATCGGGTGACGGGTCGTATGAGACATCACTCGGATCCAATCCAATATGTCAAACCATAGTTCATCATCCATATATTTTGGGTTTTCACCCGCGTTTTCGGATTGGGTTGAATGGATATCAATCAGGTGCGGGTGAAATTGCCACCCTTACGGATAGCCGTTCAAGTAGTGGATTGCTGTTTAGATAGTGGATAGCGTCCGTGTTCGATAACAGCGCTTTGGGTAGCGTTTAGTGTTTTAAGCAGCGTTTTTGAAAAACTAATAGTATTAACGTTTGACATTTAAAAGTAGCGTTTCATATTTTTTAGCCAAAAAAATATCCTTTAAAAATTTTATCTTTGGAAATTATCTATATCCTTTTATGTCAATTTACATTAATCAGCTAGCGTAACAACTAAATTTATCGAACATATTAGTTTCAATCGCTAATCTAAACAGCTATCTGCTATCTGCTAAATTAAAATCGTTATCCGCTATCTAAACCGCTATCCGCTACTTGAACTGCTATCCGCTACCCGAACCGCTATCCGCTACCCAAACAGCTAATTTTGTCAAACAGGGCCAGCGTTTCTAATTTAACTGTTAGCGGATAGCTGATTAACGCAACTGGACATACAAGAATATAGATAATTTCTAAAGATAAAATTTTTAAAGGATATTTTTTCACTAAAAGATATGAAACGCTACTTTTAAATGTCAAACTTTAGTACTATTATCTTTTCAAAAACGCTACTTAAAATACTGAATACTACTTGAAATACTAATCAAGATACTAATTTACTGAATGATAAAAATTAACTAATTAGTATATTAACTTGATTAAAATACTAAATAATACTCAAAACGCAATTGTCGAACAGGACCTAAATGGTCACCGCCAAACCGAACCCCCAGAAAAAAAGAATAAGAAAATGATTACAAATACCAAATGCAGGCAGAAGGGAGCGCCCAAGCCGATCGACCAAAACGAGCTCTCGATCCAGGCCCTCTCTCTCCCTCTCTCTCTCTGTCTCTCCGCCCTGCCTAGTCACAAGCCAGGACAGCCTGCACCTTGATCTGTAAAGAACAGCAGAAGATTGCGTGCTTCTATAAAAACCTCATCCCCCCCCACCCTCCCTCAGACCCGAGGACCCGCGCTCAGCTCACACGACATCCAGCGAGAGCGAGAGAGAGAGAGAGAGAGCAGAGATGGCGAAGCAGCGAAAGCCCCCGAAGAACGAAGCAGCAAAGCCTGAAACCACCTCTGATGCCGTTGTTCTTCACCAGAAGCTATGTCTGTCCGTCGACATTGATAATCGTCGAATTTACGGGTTTGTCGTCCTTGATTTCTTGGTTTCACTCTTGAATTTTCGGATTTCTCACTGATCAGATTTGATGGGAGTCACTGGCTTATCGTTGAATCAATTTCGTGGGGAAAAAACTGCAATTTGTTGTTTCTCTGCTGGTTTACGCTCTCCAATGTGCTTTTTTGTTTTCAACTTTAGCTGCCGATTGTTTTTTGAGCGTTCCCCGCCCTTCCCCCATTTGTGGGCCTTAAATTTCACACGCAGAGCCTGTCTTTGGGGGGGGGGGGGGGTAGGGTTTGAATAAAAAGCAGTGGCAATAAAGGTAATAGTGCAGAGCTTGTTTTCTGACATTTTCTTCATTTGATTAGTTATACTGAGTTGGAGATTGCTGTCCCCGATAGTGGAATCATTGGGCTGCATGCTGAAAATTTGGAGATTGAGCGAGTTTCGGTGGATGGAGAGCCAGCAGAGTTTGATGTATTCCCACATTATCAACCTGTTGCAATTGAGAACAGGTGGTGCTCCGTGTCTTCCGTCAGTTCTGCTGCAGATGCTGCTGGGATAACTTACATATCAGCTTTGGAGAGGGAATTGGTTCCAAACTTGCTGATTCTTTGTCGGAAGCCAATTGATGTTGGGAATCCACAACAGGACCAACCAACACTGGAAAATGGAGGGCAAGCAAATGGCGAAGTGAAGCAGGTTTAAGTTCTATGTTGTGCCGTACATGAGCTTTGTTTTGTGAGATTCTTTGTGCATGCTGTGGAGTAGAGCTAAAATTTTGCCATGCTTGCCAATCTAGTGCTGCTATAGCATTGCAGGACGGGCGACATGTGGGCAGTATGGGAAGAGTTGAGTGATTGGCACCTTGAATAAATGAATGTGGAATATTTTGCTTCACTGTTGTAAATTCAAGTCTTTGTAAATATATTATGTAGCGTCATGCGGAAATCAAGGTTTTAACATACTCCCATGTTATTTTATGAAAAAAGAGAGATTCTGAATATGTGCAATTTTTTTTTGAAAGAATCAAATGAAAAGTCAAGGATCTTTTTGTTTCACAACAATAACAATACCAGTTCTCACTTCTCAGTGTGTGTCCCGCTTTTGCGAGGTCTGGGGAGATCAAGATGTAGGCAACCTTACCTCTACAGGAATGCCTGCCCGTAGAGAGGCTTCCTGTTTATGATGTGCAATAGTTTTTATTGGTGTGACATGTGAGTGTGTCCTTATCAGATCATGTAGTAACATTATCTGTTTTTTTGGGCGCGGGGATTCTTTAAACCAGGTTATGTAATGGTAAGAAGAAACTCTTTGTTGTCTCAACCGTCGAATGATGGACCAACATATACTTGGTTCCATACAAATGGATCCCTGGTGCTACTTGTAATGTTATGCGAACAATTAATTCCAGGCTGTAATGAATTGTGTTCGAATGAAGGTTGCTGTGTTCCAATGTTTCACTATTGTCCAGTAGTCCCTTTCCCATTTAGAAGAATCTTACCAGCAACGTATTGAATGTTATAATTTGTTAACAGAAATTGTCATTCATATTGCTACTGTGATTTGGTTGCAAGAATCATGATCGGTTGTGGAATGTTGGAGTTGAGGGGTTGATGTAGCTGATGACCAGGAGTTTTTCTTCTGTTCCTGGTCTAATTTGAAATCCATTTTAATTCATTTACTTGTGCCTAGATATGGAACTATGCAATCAATTTTGGGTGTACACTTCTGGTATTTGGACAGTTGAATGATGTCTGAAAGTCGTGGTGACAAACTTTTGTCTGTCATGAACAACTCTTATTCTCTTGGATGAGATTTTTGACATTTATAGACTTCTGCCGTCATTAAGTTAAAGAAAGATCGGTCCATGGGGTGTGTTACACTTGGAATTTTTATTATGACTCTGTGTTCAGCTGATTATTGCTATGGACTTGATCCCACTGACTTGTTATTTTTGTTTCCCTGCTCGATGGACTGCAGTATTAAATGGGGGGTTTCACTTTGTACTATTTCACAGTCCCAGCCTCAAGTGATGGCAAATTTTAGTCATCAGACTATGATATTCATTGATTCATGAAAGTTGGTAAAGTTGCTGTATATTGAGTTGTGTGTGTTTGTGATCTCTCATGTAGGGTAATGTTGGGTGCAGAATGTGAAGTTGATTAGAATTGACTACTGGGTTGAGAAGACAGAGGCAGGAATTCACTTCAATGGTAACGTTGTGCATACTGATAACCAGATAAGACGTGCACACTGCTGGTTTCCTTGTATGGATGATAGTTTACAGCGCTGCTGGTAATTGGTTGGACCGATGTTGTTGTGATCCTTTTTTTTACTGGAATTCTTAAGGAATGTATAGTTATTATTTGATCTTGTGTTTTACAAGTCCTACACTTGTGTAATGATGTTTTCCCCCCTGTATTTTCCTCAGCTATGACCTAGAATTTACTGTTCCTCACGACTTTGTAGCTGTCAGCAATGGAAGCTTACTTTATCAGGTGAAACATGAAAAATCTTTTCCTACAGTTTCATTTGTTTCTTACAGTTCTCTCTAATATGGTTTGAAAGACCATTGCCTTTGCTGCCTTTTCCATGTCAAGTAATGAGGTTATTTGTGAGTCGAAAATTTACTGCAAAAATAGTACAAGATATAGTTAGAATTTCATGCAAGCTTAGAATTTCAGATCCTACATTCCTACATTCGTATTGCTTTAGGAAATGGACTAGCATGTTTGGTTTCCTTACTGCGACTGTAAAAGGGCAGCTGGTGCGCAAGCGTTCCGCGTTCAAGCAGGGTCTGGGGAAGAGCCTCACTCCAAGGGGTGAATTATAGGTAGCCTAACCTGACTTTGTCAGTGGCTGATTCCAAAGCAAATTATGCGAGCTGCCTTGAGATTCCTATTCTTTTTGGGGATAAAATTACTCTTCTTTTCTTTGAAATGTTATTGAAAAGCAAAACTAGCCATATGTTTCTTTGCTGGGTTTGTGCTACAAGACTGGAGTTCTAATAGCGTTAGCTGTGGGTGAATGCTACTTGACTCATGCGTACGAGGCATACGAGATGAGTAGGTGGGGGAGGACCAAACGAAAAAAGGTCAGGTGGGAGCGATGGAGGGACTGCTACTATGGAGCTTAAATTAAGGCAGGAGAAAAAGAAAACCAAGGTAGAGAGGAACATAAAAATATCAAGGGACAGAGAGGAAGTGCGAAGAGGAGAAAGAATGATGGAGAAAGGGCATGGGAGAAGATTGGAGGGGGATATGGGCACAGGTAAAAGGAGGGGAAACAAAGATAGACTGAAGAGCGAGGAGCAGGGCCTGATGCGATATAGCTGCGCCTTGTGTAGTCGAAACACATCTCAATGTCCCTTGCATGGCTTAGTGCATCTCAAGTATTGCATTGCGCTTATGGATCAGATGTATGCTAAGTATGACGCCTCAATATCTTGTGTGGCTAGGCATTCCTTTGTCTCTCTTTTCTAAATGATGTTTACCTGAGAAATTAGACATTGTTGAATTCAGAAGGAAACCTTATCGCAGCTTCTTAAGCAAAAGCAAGACACATGGCAATATTTTGACTGATCGGTAAGAAAAGATTCTAGGCTGATTTCGTCTTTTAACACATCTGTGCAGATACGATGATCCCATGTTCTTTCCCAGCATTTGAAGGCAATCTTGTTTAAGATAAAGAAAGCACTTTTATCACCCAAAGCCACAAGATTTAAGACACTGTTAAATATATCCTTATAATGTTGAGATTTAAGCGTTCTGCGTTGTAATCTGAAATTGTGGATCAAGCATAAAAATTTTGGCCATGCACTGAAATATTTGGGGCATAGCACTTGGTAAAATTACTAGGTGTGGAAAAGAAATTTGTGTACAATTAAAAGAACTTGGTAGCATTGGCAAGTATTTTTTGGCATTCAGTTCTTGATTGATGGTTGTTTCTTCTTGTTGCTACAAGTTTCTTGCAAAGCAGCTGGAAGGTTCTGTCACATGTGAGGTTTTCCCAATCAAAATCATTAAAATCCGGTGACAATTTAAGTGAAAACTTGGGCCTTTATTGTATTATAATTTTCTATTTATCTGGAAAATCGAGAGGGCAAGACTCCTTTCAGGCCTGAGAGTATATGGCTGGAAGAAAGTGGCGTTTTTTCGCGTGGTCTAGAGAGATCCAGGTGTATGAAGTCTTACTCTTACCCTGGCTAGCATTGTTGCCACTGATTCCAAGAGACCCACAAGATCTTTTTAGAGAGACGGAACCTCGAAAACCCAAAGTTATTACTCCCTTTCTTTACTGAATTTAGATAGGGAGAACGTACAACCGTAGTGAATGCGAGGGTATATGCCATGCTTTGCACTGTCATTAGCTGATGTATTTAAATAATTTATCAAAGAATAAATAAGTAGAAAACTTTGGTTTAACTGATCAACTTGAAAAAAAGGGTTAACGTAAATAAAAGAAATTGGGATCTGATGTGTCAAAAAAGAGGATAAAAAAGCTGTGTCCATTATCCAAATTAGCCAAATATATGAAGCACCTTCAGTAGTTAGTGAAAAATTTATGAAAGAATTGCATAAATATTTGTTTCATTTTGTAAATATAAGAATTTCTTTTATGTTAAATATGTTTTAATTTTGCATTGACGTTCAACATTGTTAATGACCTTTTAATGTGTTACGTTAGAAGTAAAATATAATCAATGGCCCTTTAATTGTCAAATACATTAATGAACAAAAAAGAACCAATGAAAGTTTGTCACTTGTCTTTCCCATGACGATTTATTCAACTTTATATATATCTATATAGGGATGGGAGCATTACTCGAACCCAAAAAACCCGATTAAAACCCGTTCCATTCACCACTTGTATGGGTCGTGAAAAGGGGTTTTAGGTGGGTATGGGTACGGGTGTGGGTGTTGCGTTCGAAAAAGGGTATGAGTATGTTTATGGATTCTTAAAACCTGTACCCGATTTGCTAAGAAAAGGAGACAAAAATATGCTAAAATGCAATAAAAATATTAGACATGAAACTCTAATTGTATATTGTTTATTTTTGTTTGAAATGAAAAATTAAAATTTTGTGAGTCTAATTGGACATGACATTTATTAGCGTTGCTTGAAATTGCAAATCAAATATAGTGTTTATGTAAATATGGGTTGAATCTGTATATGTAATAAAACCTGTAAACTCGAAAAACTCAGCCGGTATGGTTATAACTATCCAAAAGCCATACGGTATGGGTGTGGGTATGATTTTCGGAAATGGGTATGGATGCAGGTACGGTTCAGCCCGCCTCGAACCCATGCCACACCCATCCATATATCTATATTACTATGTGGTAGTCACTTGAGCTCTTCAGGATTGTTGTGTTGGTAAGGCTCTTGGTTGGCATGACCATATGGGTTTCCTTAGGGCTGCTTGGCATGTTGTTTCTTGGTTGGGTTGAATGGATTATATAGAGCAACTAATGTCTCGCTAAGGTTCAAGTTTTCAAATACAAGGTGCAGGCGAGAAAGTAAGGAAGAACGCACAACCAAGGCATAAAGGGTCTAGAAATTCGCCAAAGGATTTGCAATTTGTGACTTGTGAGGGATTCACTGGTGTGACTGTCAGTTTCTGACAATCAAAGCAAACTATTATTTAGTTTCTACCACATCCCTTCTTGAATACACTTGCAAAGGTTTTTGTATGAGTCCATCTTTAAAATATATACACTAAAGCGATGACTAAGGTAAGACTCCATGCCCAAACAAGATGCTATACTGAAATCAACATATTTCGAAGTACCTATAAAACAAATGAGAAAAATGAACAGGCAACAGTGATCTCTTTTTTTTTAATTTTCCCATGCTTTGGAATATGGGTGATAGGGGTTGAGTAAAGCTTGCATTCCAAGTTTGTGGGTTATGGATGCATGAAGGGTAAGATAATAATGGGGGCAGTTGGTTGAGAAGGTGGTTGAGAAGACAGCTTGACAAGGAGCAAAAACGAGCATCAGCAGTAGCATCGCAACAGGTATTCTGATAAACGGTTGTGGCTGATAACATAACAAAATGCTGTGTAATTGATCAAGGGTGGCGGATTTGGGTGGCTTGGGTGATTTTTATAAAACTTCAAACTAAACCAATAACCTATATTTTTGCATTAGGTTTGGCATTAAAGTGGGGAGTTTGTTGTCCTTGATCCTGGTGAAACCTGTCTTCAATTTTCTCTTGAATTGCTGCAAAGGATTGCTTGTGCCCTCCCCTTTGTTTTTTCTTGTCTGTCCTCCTGATGGATTTCCGTGTTCTCTTGAAAAAGATATCTGCTTTCTATCTGGTCTGTTGTTATATTGAGCTTGGCAATACGACAAGCTAAGAAAAAAATCTTTGAGGCAATAAGTCATTATCTTGATTTTCTTTGTTAGAAGCTGGCAGCTGACTAGTCTTGAACCAGCAATAGGAGATGGGCATTAGATACCTTAGTCTTGGTGCAATCTGCAAGGGGAAGATTAAATTTCTTGTTGTGAGTCTGCCAGAGAAATTGATCATTATTGGCCTTTGTTACTTGGAGTCGAGTACGAGTTCCCGATATGAATACTACTTCAGATGTTGGATATGGCTATTTTTGAAGGAATCTTGTGTGCTTCTAAATTAGTTTGGAGTGTCTGCATGCTGTTCCTGTATTCAAGTGTTTTGTGTGCAACATAGGGGTATTCAAGGATAAAATGACGCAGTTTGATGCATCTGTGTCGGTATCACAAATTTCAAGTATTTTATCCCCTAATTTTTAATGATGGATGGCTCTGAATGCAGGTTTTGAGCAAAGATGATCTTCCCCGCAAAACATTTGTATATAAATTGGACACTCCTGTTTCTGCACGGTGGATATCTTTGGTAGTAGCACCTTTCCAAATCCTCCCAGATTATCATAGTAGTCTCCTGTCTCACATGTGTTTGCCAGGAAGCGTGTCAAAACTACAGTACACAGTGGGGTTTTTCTACAGTGCTTTCAGGTTGTTTTCTTATCTCAGTCAAAGTCCGAATCTAGAATCAGTTTGCTCCACTCCCCTTGCTTTGGTGGAGGGATGACGATGCTTTGTCACATTTTGAGTAACCTGGGTCATTTTTCTCTCTTATTATGCTTCCTTGGGTGAATAAAACCTGTGCTGGAAAGTTATTGGTGGATTTCCTTTATTTATTGTGCAGACATTATGAAACATACCTTAAATCTCCATTCCCATTTGGATCATATAAGCAAGTTTTTATAGCTCCTGAGATGGTGCTATCCTCAGTGACCTTGGGAGCTTCCATGAGCATCTTCAGTTCTCAAATTCTCTTTGACGAGAAGGTTATAGATCAGGTTTGCAATCTTTTTGAATGTTTGTTGACATATGTTCCTCGTTTTCTGTCTTATAGTGTCATTGATTTGCTTTGTTCTAGTGATGTCTGTTTTTTCTGTATTGTTCTATTGTTTTGCTTTACTTTTTGCTGCACAATCCTTCTCATTCACTGAGAATTGTCAGTGCATATGTGCTGTTGGGTAGATCTGGGATTTATTTAGCTCAACTAGGACTCTCAGCCTAGTATAAGGTTTAGAGCTCAAACGGCTGTCCACATTGTGAAACCTCATATTGATCCAATCCCATAAGCTTTGTAAACTTTCTTCTGCTCCTATTTGGCTGATCTGGCACTTCTTTTTCGGGGAGGGGGGGAAAGGCGACTGGTGCTAAGCTGTGGTCATTACTTCTGTAACTAAATTTGGAAATCATCTTATTGGTTGGATTGGCAAGTGGCCCTTCATCAGCAACTCCTCTCCCCTCAATGCCCTTAAAAAAAGGAACTGTGTTTATACATAGTAATGATTTGGTTCAGTTCTCCGATGATTTCACTAGAGAAGTATACCGTTTTATATCTTAGTTATAGGATGCATGTTTCTGATGTCTTAGGAATAGGCTTATACAAATTGCGATTACAAAAAGTGATTAGAATATAGTCTAACCTTCTGGAATGATTTTAGGGTGGGGAATACGCTGTAAAGAGAGTAAGAGACATTTTGGCCTGAGCCTATGAAAGGTTCTGTGACTGAGCAGTAGGCTGAAATTCCATTATGAGCACCAACTATGTTCTGTACCTATTTGTATCTTCTTTCATGGGCTGATAGTCCTACCTGCTACTATTGGTTAGACTTGCCACCAGGCATAATGCAATCTCAAATCACGGCGAAGGGCGGATGGGCCACGGAAGGTGTAAGGGTGTTTAGCAGGGGGAGTTATCTGTTGGTGAATTATGAGAGGAAGCTCCTCGATTATTGTGGAGTTAAGGTTTACATGTTTAGCATAGGTGGTCGGCAGTCAGACGGATGAGGTCTTAGAAGGCTTTGGCTGGAATTAGGCAAAAGATCTTAGGGAATTGGGATGCGCATTATACAATTTGATGGGTTAACTGGTGATTTCCATGTTTTTCCTACTATTTCCTCATTGTCTCTGATGAAGTTCTTGCAAAATTGGTCTCTCATTTAGCATTTATATGCTGATATGTTTCTTGTTTTTCATATGTATGTTCACTGCATGTGTATAAATCATAGAAGAGATAACAGCCCCATATTGCAAAGCAATTGTGAGACCTAAAAATAAAAATTCTCTCAGGATGGAACTAAAGAAAATATCCCCATCGTGAAGTGAAAAGGGCGCAGATTCATAAAGCCATCATGACTGTCACCACATCTTCTGTGCATAAGTTGGCAAGAGGGGTTGGTGGTGTGGAAGTGTTGAAGGAATACAGTGTGAAGTACATAGAGTTAGTAGGGGTCACAGTGGAGCTGGGTGCGAGGAATAGTGATTACCTTCTCTATAATATTCAGATCTTGATGGGTCGGAGATAATGGAGGGCTAGATGACATAATGGTAATAAGGGGCAGGAATTGAGGGTGTTAGAGGGGGGTAGAGCCTGCTGATGCGGCGGCTGCTGCCAGGAGAAATGGAGATAGTAATAGGCTCATGTTGACTGCATGGAGTGAGGGGAGAGTCTGTGGATTTGGAAAGAACTCTTCAAGAGCATGAATAAATGTCAGGGCTGTGAACCTGTTGGACTGGCTGACAATAAATTGATATAATCTTCCTGTGGTTACCTTCACATGAGTAGTATATATAGAAAAGTTGTAGTTTAGTTATGTGAAGTAATTGGACAGTACTTTTTTCATTTTAAAATTTTTTTTAATCTATATGTTTGCAAACGCAAATAGCTCCTGTTCATGGAATGTGGAAGAGTAACTAAACTATATGATGAGAGGTGTCTGTGGGGGTGGGTAATGTGATCTTATCTTCTTTATAAACTCCTTTTCCCAAAGTTACAGTTACAGCGTCATATTGCCAATTTCCTTCTTTGAAAGCTACTCAGGCTTAGTATCTGTTCTAATTTTCGGGGGATTTCTAATGATTCATTTTCATTTTGCTTGATTATGATTCTTATGATTGGTGTTCTTAAATGGGTTATGATATACTGTGCAGACCATAAGCACATGGATTAAGCTTGCTTATGCCCTTGCTAGACAGTGGTTTGGTGTATATATTACTCCTGAGACACCAAGTGATGGTAATTAGCTAGAACAAAAGTTTTAGTCTGTTTTGGTGTATATTGTAACCTTGGCATTAAAAGGTTGTAACCTTTTGTTTTCGGGTATTTTGACAGAGTGGTTGGTCGAAGGTATTGCTGGTTTCCTGACTGATACTTTTATTAAAGAATTTCTGGGGAATAATGAAGTGCGCTACCGACGATATAAGGTCTGTGCTATTTGTGAAAGCTTTGTGCTTGATCTCTGAGTTAGTGAGCATTATATGCAGGATGCATGGATATGGATGATGCAGGAGGATTTCTATGGTTTTCTTCTCTATTTTTTTTTTCCTGTACTTCGTCATTTCTATTCGTTGCATGGTTAGATTCACTGATATTTTAATTATTCAAAAAGTAGCATTATTTTTTTAAATGCTGCATGCTTTTTTTGGTTGCCTCGAATGCTTCTCTTTATGACATTTGTGTGCCTTAGCTTCATAATCATGTTCAGCATTCATTTAGTTAATGCGGTAGACATGTTGCCCTATTATGTAGATGTGCTTTATCTGTAGTTGAGTTCATTTATACCATACAGGCAAATTGTGCTGTGTGCAAGGCTGATGATAGTGGTGCAACAACTTTGAGCCCTTCTGGCTCTTTGAGAGAACTATATGGTACCCATTCAATTGGTCTATATGGAAGAATACGTTCCTGGAAGTCTGTACGTAAACTTTATTGTTCATACCTGAAAAGGGTGATAAATACGCTGAATTGATTTGAGTATCCAGCCTGTTTTTGATCTTAATGAAACCTGTTTTCTTAATAGGTGGCCGTCCTACAAATGCTTGAAAAGCAGATGGGTCCAGACTTGTTTAAAGGGGTAAGGGGTTAACATTTGTAATTTTATGTAGGTTATTCTGGACTTATGTTGCTTTTCTCTCCTTTATAACTTTGCTCAGATCTTCTGATGACCACTTCATGCAGATGTTCTTTCATCAGCTAGGTGTAGAATGTTGAGTTGTTCGGTTGTATGAAATTTTTTTGCTTCTGGTTATCTGGTTATATATACGTTTTTTTGCGTAGCACCTATGTAGTCCATCGAGGCTGCACCTGTACATATTATTGCCCTTAATGAATGCATTTTGTCATTATTAACACGTGTTGCACTAATTGTGCGACTAGTACTGCTATGTGACATATGAGGAGACTTTAATGGTCACATGTGAACAATGAGAGGCTACAATATGACACATGATGGTTTCTGGGTATGGAATTGGAGAGAGAAATGAGGGAGATGGAAGGATTGCGATTTTCGATTTTGCTTTTGCTTATGAGTTAATGGTTGCAGCTCACATTTCAAAAAGAAGGAAGAGCACTGTAAGACATAGATTGACTACTTTTTACTTGACTACTTTTTTCGTAGAGTGACTGATACGACATTGTGTAAGGATTGTAAAGTGATATCGAGTGATTGTTTTGTGACACTTGCACAAATTATAGGCTATGGATGTAGAAATCGACAGATGGAAGAGGGAAAGGAGCAATGTTGGCAATTCTAGAGTTAACTGGTGTAAACCATGTAATCTTACTTGGGATATATTGCCGAGTTATCCAAGAAGATCAAAGCAGAAGAATCTTGGGGACAAGAAGGGGATGCGGATATAATGTGGGAGGCAATGGTACATTGCATTTTGGGTTCTGGTTCGGCTGAAGAAGTCTTGGGAGTCTCGAGTGGTAGTGATGCTAAAATTAGGGGAGCTTGGCGGTGGAATGGCAAAGTCATTGAGAGAGTTGAAAAAAAGGGTGAGGCATATACTGCCATAGGGGATGGCACATACGCGGAGGAGAAAGAGGCTCAAAGCTAAGTATATGATGATAAAAAAGGAAGCGAAGAAAGCAGTCACACAGCAAAGACCAAAGTGTATGAGAAGACATACGAAAGACTAGAGACTAAGGATGGTGCGAAAGACATATTCCCCCCCCCAAAAAAAAGGGATCTTGGAGATGTAAGATGTATCAAGCCTAAAGATGGTAATGTTCTAGTGGGGGAAGCAAAAATAAAAGAGAGACTTTCTAGCACGTGGATAATGGGAATGCTAGGCCCTGGGGACTAGGACACCTAGAGAGGCATCAAAACTTTAGGACATGTCATAACATCACCAAAGATGAGATCGTAGAGGCTTGGAGAAAAATGGGGGCTGGTAAAATACTTGGTCCTGATTGTATACTGTTGGAAATATGGAAATGCTTGCATGAGGAAGGACTTAATTGGTTAGCTAGGCTATTTAATGTCATTTTTAGGGCCACAAAAATGCTAGAGGAGTGGAGAATTAACACAACTATCCTAGTATATGAAAACAAGGATAATGTTCAAAGCTTTGTTTAAAAAAGCGGCGCACTGAGGCGTGAGGCGAGCACCATGGCGCCTCAGAGTAGGGGAGGCGAGGCGAATACTTTAAGCAAAAAAAGGCACGTGCCTCATGTGCGCCTCAGGCCTGGCGCAAGGCGTGCTGGTTTTGCGCCTCAGGGAAATCGGTCATAGCGGAGGGAGGGAAGAGAGCACCCCTCATGAAAGCTTACGATTTTCTTCAAATTGACACTTACCTTAGCCATATAACTCCATTTCGAGCTGAAGCCCCCAACCAATTGCATTAAATTGCTTCGAATTCAGCCCTACTTCACATAACCCTAATTTTTGCAAACCCTAATTTTTGGGAACTCAAATTTCTCTTTGATTTGAGGCTTGTATCCTGACTTAACACAGACAGACCAGGTCGACCTCCCACTCCCAAGATTTTCTGGCAGTCGACATTCACCGGTTGTCGGTGATATGCTCCAGCGAGTGCTGCTCCTAGCCGCTGAGCAGTTATAAGCGTTCGAAAATGTTGGTGGGTGGCTCATTACTGTTTCTCTGACTACTTTCTGTGGTTTTATGACCATTAAAGGTGTGCTGCCTTTTCTCTCTTTTTTTTTTTGTTGTGGGGTGTCTTTTATTAGGTCAGTGAGTAGTACTTTTGTGCAACCTTTGAACAGCACCATGTGTGTATCAATCCCAAACTTGTCAATCAAGACAGTTATAAGCATCCGAAAATGTTGGTGGGCGGCTCATTACTGTTTCTCTGACTACTTTCTGTAGTTTTATGACAATTAAAGGTGTGCTGCCTTTTCTCTTTTTTTTTTTTTTTTTGGTTGTGGGGTGTCTTTTATTAGGTCACTAGCCTTTGAACAGGACCATGTGTATATCACTCCCAAACTTGTCAATCAAGACTAGTTAAATTTTTAAATTTTTCTTAGTTTTCAGCATTTTGATTTTTTATTTAAGTGAATTTATGTATTGTTTATCGTATTCTATGTAGTTTTGCCACCATTTTAGACTTTGTAACAGTTTTATTGGGATGTAATCATTGCAATAATTTGAGTATATAACTTATTTGGGCATAAATATATTTTTCGAATAAATTTTTAGTATTTTTTTAGAAAAATGTGCCTCACGTCCATGAGGCGCGCGCCTTCGCCTCATGCCTCGCGCCTCGGGACCCTTTGCGCTTCAGTGCGCCTCGCGCTTTTTAAAAGTAAGGTTCAAAGCTAGGACAACTACCTATGTATCAAGTTGCTTAACTATGCTACAAAACTATGGGAAAGAGTCATTGAGAAGAGGCGAACGAGGGACATTTTAATTCTGAGAACCAAGTCAACCAACTTGGTTGAAGATCAACTACAGAAGCAGTACATCTTACAACAAGACTCATGGAATTTTATAGGGATAGGAAAAATGATTACGTATGGTGTTTATTGATATTGAGAAAACTTATTTTAGGGTACCTCGAGAAGTGCTTTGGAGTTCCTTGGAGAAAAAAAGATACCCCATTTGATTTCTATTCAGGTTACTAAAGATATATATGAGTTAGTGGAGACAAAGGTGAGGACACTAGGAGGAGATAAGTAGAGGATTTTCTTATTGATATCGGGTTACATCGAGGGTCGGCTTTAAGCTCGTTTCTTTCTACAATTGCTATGGATGAGCTCATAAAAGGCATCCGGAATGAGGTAACATGGTGTATGTTATTTGTTCACATTGTTGTCTTAACAGATGAGACTAAATATATAGTAAATAATAAGATAGAAAATGGAGGGATTCTTTCGAGTCCAAAGGCTTCAAACTCAGCGGGTCCAAGACAGAGTGCTTAGAATGCAAGTTTAACGAAGGGGAGGAAGAGGTAATAGAGGAAGTTATTATTAGTGTTACCCTGATATCGAAAGTTGACAAGTTTAAATATTTGGATTTGATTATAAAAGGCAATGGGAGATTGACGAGACATTGCTTATTGTAGAAGAGTGCAATGACAAAAATGGTGGTATGCATTCTATAAGAAGATACCAATAAAGTCAAAGGATAAAGTTTACTGTATAGTGGTTAGACTAGCATTGTTGCATGTTTTGGATTCTTGGCGTATTAAGAAGACTCTGGTTTCAAAGATTGATTATACTGGAGATGAGGATGATGTCAGGTGATGATGGAGTCATACAGAATTGGATAGCTTTGGGAATGAATTTATCAGAAAGAAGATAGGGGTGGCACTCATAGAGGACAAGATGAATGAAATAAGACTTAAATGGTTTGATCATATCTAAAGAAGGGATATAAATGCACATGTACGCTCTTTCGGGAATGTAAGAGGGGAAGGGGAAGACCAAGGAGGAATTTGAATGAGGTGATTTGACAAGATATGAGATTAAAACTTACACAAGATATGATTCAGGATGTGAGTTTTTAAGGTCTAGAATTGGAGAGGTGGATCTTAAATAGTTAGTTCTTTACACTTCAATTTCTAGTCTCTTAGTGAACTTTGATGCTGTTTGACTTGTATATTGGGTAAAAAATTATTCTTACCGGCTTCCTGGTACGTCTGGGTACTTGTAGAGATCACTCACGCATTTGAAATTTATAAATTTTCCATAGGGGATCTTAAACAAAATTGTATAAATCAAGTGAATTCATCCCCACTACCCAGCACAAAATGTTATGTCTAATGGCCATGATGATGAATCTTCTGTCGCTCAAAGCGTATTCAGAAATAGCTTAGCATGGAAACCCAAAGATATTTCACCTTTTCTGCCATGTTGTGTTCTGATTGCAGATTTTGCGAACAATAGTTTCTCGTGCTCAAGATGCTACTCGGTCTTTGAGAACACTGAGTACAAAGGAGGTAATTACTCAGTTCACTATTTAGCGTAGGATGTAGCTGATCCATCTAGTTACTTGGAAAGTTGAGCTCGTCTTTCTTGTGATTAATTGCTCTAAGGAGATGTGTGGCCCTTTGTCATTTGTACTCCCATGTGTTCTAGCTTTCTTTTTCTTTTGCACCCCCCTCCTCGTTTGGGTTTGGAAGTTGATTATAGATGGCTTTCCTTCAGTTTCGGCATTTTGCCAATAAGCTTGGCAATCTGGAGCGCCCTTTTCTTAAAGAATTTTTTCATCGTTGGGTGGAGACTTGTGGCTGCCCTGTTTTAAGGTATAAATTTCTCCGTTCAGTTCTGCTTTTGTATCTGTTCTTCATGAACTTGTCTCTTTCCTGAACTGCTTGCTTGTACTGTTTCTGAACCTTTTAAAAACTTTTCACGTTTGAAGGATGGGATTTTCCTATAATAAGCGTAAAAATATGGTCGAATTGGCTGCTTGTCGCGAGTGCACAGCTAGTCCAAATGCCCTTCAGCCTACTTCTGCTGGTACCAATGATCCTGGAAATCGTGAAGGTGATAGTGGTTGGCCTGGCATGATGACCATCAAGGTTCATGAGCTTGATGGTACACATGATCATCTCTTACCTATGGCTGGTGATGCCTGGCAACTGTTAGAAATAAAATGTCACTCAAGACTTGCTGCTAAACGTTTCCAAAAGCCCAAAAAGGGTTCTAAACCTGATGGCTCTGACGACAATGGTGATGCAGTTACAGCTGTGGATATTCGCTCCGGGTACTGTAATCTTGCTTTCGTCCTTATAAGCGAAGTGATTACTTACTCATCCAAAAAAGTGAAATTGATTATTTACTTCTTTTTCTGAGTGTCAAAGTATTCTTCTTGCAGTACGGAATCCCCTCTGTTGTGGGTCAGAGCTGACCCAGAGATGGAGTATCTTGCTGAAATTCACTTTAACCAGCCTCTGCAGATGTGGGTAAGAATGGGTCCTTTTTCCTGAATCTCATGCTGGTACTGCTTAGTCTGTGTGACTGGTCAAGACTCAAGAGTATCCATCCATTAATAAAAAGTGAATACTGACAAAGCGAGATATATGAGGAAGTGCGATGATATGTTTCGATGAATCTGATGTGTCAAATGCAATGAAATCGGATGTGTTTGATACCGAACCTATAGTTGGGGTTCTTGTTGCTTGTAATCTAGAACGTCAGATTCATATCTGTGAATCTACCTAAGTTAAGAAAAATTGTTTATTTGATATGAATCAGGAGGGATGGAAAAGAGGATATTCAGGGGTGGAAGTAGGTACCATTGATTTACAGCACTGATTGAGGGTCTTGGGTTGGTGCAGAGGAGATGAACACGGCCGTGAGAAAGAGTCTAGATTAGCCTTTTATTATGATATAAGAGTTCTTGCCATCTGAATGTGCCTCTGTTGTCATTTCTACTAAGGACTAATTGAGTTGTGAATATGTGCGACGAAATTCAAATTAACAACTTTTGTGGGTCTTCATAGCTCTTTCATAGTCTCTGTAAAACCTGTAACTTAATGATACCATTTGTCTAAACTCACACCAGACGATTTTCAATGTATGTTATATAATCTTTGATATCAGCCCTCCTATTGTAGGATTCATCAGAAATGACTTCTCTATAATTTAGTTGAAAGGGTGATATAAACATCTGAACCCCCTTCCCCTCTAGGTAATATCTTTTGGTTGGTTTAGATTATTGCCTTTGCTTTAGCTGTCCATGATGCACATGAATGAGATTGTTTAGCCTGTTCCTTTTGGGTTCATGGTCAAGTCAGTGCTAGGCTGAAGAAACACCTATGAAGTCCAACCGATAATCCCTTGTGGGTATTCTTGTTCATTCATATGCTAAAATACAAAAGGCAATCTCCTAGGAGGCTTATCACATAGAAGTGATTACTATAAGTAATCCCTTACAGGAATCAATTTATTGAAGTTATTGCCCTTTGTCTTTCTGTTTTCTTCAGAAAATTTCTAGGCCTACTTTTCCTGAAATTGCCAATGTGCACCTTGAATCTGTTCTTAACTGACTGATAATAGGAACTATGAAAATGTGAGAGCAATCTTCATCACAGGAAGGCAATGAATCAATGATAGCAGTAATAGGATTGTTGATTGGGATTGTAGAAAACAACTCTCCACCCGTCTGAGATTTGGTATTTCTTGTTGTTTGTTGCCTTCAAGGAATATATAGTGGCTCTTTTATATCTGTTCTAATTGAGGGCCAGAGAAAGAAAGGCCAGGCATGGTGATGGGTCCTCTTTTCCTTTTGCGTCAGCATTCAGCACCTGTTTATCTGAATCCAAATTTATCAGAATGGAATAATTTATCAATGTCAATATATATTTTGATGTGCAGATCAATCAATTAGAAAAAGACAGAGATGTTGTTGCTCAAGCACAAGCAATTGCAACATTGGATGAATTACGAAATGTTCCATTTCCTGTTATTAATGCTCTAGCTAACTTTGTGGCTGATTCCAAGGTTAGCCTAACTAATGTTGGCCGCCCAAATTTTGTTTTCAGCTAATGGTTTTTGAACTTTATTTTTTTTTTTTTGTCTTGCTTGTTGCTAAGGCCTTTTGGAGAGTACGAATAGAGGCAGCGTTTGCC
Source organism: Carnegiea gigantea (assembly GCA_029747015.1). Taxonomy (NCBI): domain Eukaryota; kingdom Viridiplantae; phylum Streptophyta; class Magnoliopsida; order Caryophyllales; family Cactaceae; genus Carnegiea; species Carnegiea gigantea. Next base: position 447,535 of record JAKOGI010000005.1, on the reverse strand, counting down.
TTGGCAAAAACTGCATCAGAGGTATGATAAAGCTTTTCCCCGGTGTATCTTGTTTTGGTAATGTTGTTCTATTTTCAAAGAACAAAACCAAAAACAGCTAATTTGATATAAGCTGTGTTGATAGGTTTCGTCTGTTGGGTCCAACAAATTATGAGGCTTATTATGACTAGTAAGCCTTTTTGTGTCCACATGTAGCTGATGTAGGGGGAGCCTTATGCCCCAGTCTTCTGCTGATAACAACTGCAAACATGCCTGATGTCATTGCTAGCCTACCGTCTTTAAGTTTCATTTATATATAATTTGCTGGAAACTCAATAGGATGGTACTTGCTACGTGATTTAACATCTTTTTTAGCGCGTAATGTTGCTCTTTAACCATTTCGTGACAAAGTTTTAGTTTATGCAATTCGTTCGTTATCGTTAAACCAGTGTTTATTTTCGTTTCACCAATTTTTCATTGTTTTTGTGAGATTACTTCTTGGTTCTGATCTGGTACTAGGAATTAGCAAACAAATAGGAGTTGGAGATAATATTGTCATAGCGCATCAGTTAACCATTCTATTGGTGGAAGTATCTACCAGTGCAACATTGGGCATTTAGGAACAGTTACAATGTGATTGGCAAGATAAAATCTAATTGCGGCACTCTATTTGGGTCTGTATCATATTGTCTGAAACTGTCATAGATTTATGCTTTTGATGTTCTCTGTTAATACATTTTTGAAGTGCACTATGTGACGAGACCATAAAGGTCCCTCCCACTTTAGTGTCATGTGATGACAAACTAATGCAGCCTTGCAGTCAGAGTTCCAAAGTGGTTTCCCTGATTTGCAGTCTGGGCAACGCCGGGGGGGGGGGGGAAGATGAACGTCCACCTAGAGTGATTGATATTTGTCAACTGTTGATCACAATATGCTTTACTGCTCCTTTGGTCTCGATAGAGTGTTATATGTCCATGGTTTCAGTCGACACTAGCCTTTTCTTGGCCTGCACATGTAACATGTGATTGCTCCTTTCTTTTGATTTGATTCATTTGCTGTGATTTATGACATCTGGGCTCCCACAGAAGATTTATTTACCTTTTTTCACGTATTGATATGGAATTTCGTTGGTGTGGCACAACTGGCCTTTATTCCCCCCCCCCTCCGGTGATAATCCTTTAGTTGCTTCGCTTGGTCTTTCTGTGCACTATGGCAGTAGTTATGGGTTGGATGGAGTGGACAATTTCATGGATGTATTCTCATTTCTTAGCAATGTAAATTCCTTTTTTAATTTGATGTTTGGTCTATGTGCCATTTCTCTGCAGGAGACTGATTGGGTCGGCATGCTACAGCTTATAAAATTCTATAGAGCTAAAAGATTTGATCCTAGCATTGGCCTGCCCAAGTAAGCTTTACTGCAGCAGCTGTTAATCATCACTGACTTATTTTGGTATACTATTGAAATGTCATTCATACTAAAGCTGTCTTTTCCTTCTTATGCCAGGCCTAATGACTTTTACGATTTTCCTGAGTACTTTGTTCTTGAGGTAATGCTATGAGGTAGGATTTGTATCAAATACAGCAATCAGATGATTTTTACTTCTTAATTAAATTTGATATTTGGAGTCTTTTACATAGTGTTTTTTTTTTTTAAATTTTTTGGTGGATATACCATTGGAGATACTGTCCATATGTCCTCACTCTTCTTATGTGTTGACCTAATGAAGACTGAACAAATATTTGCTTTCTCCATCTATCAATTGTTCACTTCATGTCCACTTTGAGCTCCTTTACACACACACACACACACACACACACACACACACACACACACACACACAAACCAAAAAGGAAACAACAAACTCCAAACAAATAAACATTTGCGTACACTTGTGAGCATTTGGCAATAATTCGCTAGAATGTGCTAAGGAATCTGTTGGTGATTTGTGGAAATGAATTCAAATCGGGGGTGTGAATGTAATAATCCAAGGACCTCTAGAATCATGCCATATCCTTTTTGAACCTGCACATTAGAAAAGCTGTTTTGATTGCATCCCAAAACACACTTCATGCACAGTTTTGTTGGTGTTGCTGATATATTCGATTGAACAAGAGATGCTGGTTTTGTGTGTTTGTTTAGGCCATTCCACATGCTGTAGCAACAGTGAGAACTGCAGACAAGAAAAGTCCAAGAGAAGCTGTGGAGTTCATCTTGCAACTCCTGAAGGTAGCTTTCTTCGTCAAATCTTGTATACGCGATGGTTGCCAGTCTGTGAATGACTTATCCTTCTTTTTAGTTATCCAATATAATTCATAGTCAGCTTTTATGCCTTTTGCCAAGGAATTGTCACTTCCATTGTACTTCTGTTCGCTACCATTGTATTAGGTTTTTCACATTCTCTGTGCAATGCAAAGGCTGATATTTTCTAGCATTCAGTTTTATCAATGTGATAATTGTGGATTGATTTTTCTTTTTTGGTCCTTTATGCTGCACATTTCTTACTGCCAATTAATCGTATATTATGTTCTCTATGGCTACAACCACCACACCAGCCAGTGTGATTGCGTGAATCTCACTGAAGCAGGATCTTGGGAGATCCACTTGTAGGCAGTCCTAGCCCTACAAGTAGATTGGCTGTTTTCGAGTGACCTACACCCCCCCTTCTTTCTTTTGGGGGGGGGGTGTTGATGGTGTGGTTCTTTAGCATATTTGGCAGGCGGGGATCTTTGGATGAGTAGTGAGCCCAACACCAGTGAGGAGGCCCGCTTTTTTGGGGGGGGGGGGGGATGCTGCACCAAACATGAGTTACATGACTAGGCATTAGAACACTTGATAAACATTAGCCTTGGCAGGATCATATGCTGTATTTTTTTTTCTTTTTTTTTTGTTTGAGAAGATAATGATCTATTCATCAATCAGATAGTGCCAAGTGCCAACTGACTGGCAGGTGATGTTCTCCCTATGTTGTTTCTTGACCTGGACCCTTGCCTTTTGTTGCATGATCTCTTTCTTAGGACATTTTAATCTTTCTTAAAGGAATTTCCCTACCTTTGTTGATAACAAATGTTCTAAATTGTCATTTGAAGTCTTTCTGATTCTCATGATATTTTTATGACGCCGATGCAGTATAATGATAATAGTGGGAATCCATATTCTGATGTTTTCTGGTTGGCTGCATTGGTAGAAGCTGTTGGGGAACTTGAATTTGGGCCACAGGTCTCTAATTTCCCCTTTTCTTTAATTATTATTGTTGTTAGTGATAGTGATACTCTACTGCTTTTCCTTTGTGGATGGTTTTAATTCTGGAACACTGCCATGCTTGTTTTTAATGGTGAAAGCTTATAATACTCTTTCAAAAATCTGTGGTTTAATTTTGGGGTTTGTCTTCAAATGAGATATGAAGAGCTTCTTTAGTTGGTTGGACCTCTAGCTCTTTAGTTGGTTGGACCTCACAAATGGCCAACAAAACCACGCTTGTGAGACACTGGAAAAGTTTGTTGGACCTCACAGATATGCAACAAAAAGAACCTTTTCTCTCATGAGGAATCTTGCTTGAGAGTTCTTTAGTCTTAATCATCCCTGGGCAGAAGGAAATCAAATTTTAGCTGCTTTTGAGATACGAAGAGCTTTTTTATTTGTTTTAAGAATTTTCTTTTTCCTTTCATAAAATTTTCGACACATGATTCGAGAAAAACGCACAGCAATTCAAGGATAGAAGAAAAACTACACAACACAGTGAACACTCTATTCTAGGTTATCTAAAAGGGCCTGTGCTGCTGGACTCTACACCCACTGCGCTGCCACAGGATAGTACAACCCCAGATGGATGTACTGACACCCCTGCACCTAATGAAGCCTATCAATCGGTCATTTTAGATAGTTGTTTGTGGGCTAAATAACTTGTGTTCTCTGTTTAAATGAGTTTACGTCTTCCTTCTTTTCGTTCATAAAGACAATATTTTCATCTTTCTTCCATCTTATCTCACAGCCTGTTATGCCTGGAGTGTTTTTGGTCCTTCTGTTTCCTGAATCTTGTGAAATTGTTGTTACCACTCTGTTAATATTGGCTTACATTCATTACGTCATCTTCAGCTTCATAAGTCTAATTTTATTTTGGTTGATTTTTTTCAGTGCACGCCATATCTGCAATCTCTGTTAAAGCAGATTGATAGGCTACTGCAATTTGATAGGTTGCTACTATTTGCTACTTCTCCTATGTGCTATTATCATAGATAGATTACTTGTAATTAACTTTATGCCTCTGCAACGTCATGTATCAGGCTGATGTCTAGCTACAATGGTATCCTGACTATCAGTTGCATTAGGACTATAACACAGATGGCATTCAAGCTTTCAGAATTCATTCCTCTTGTGAGTGTCTTTGCATTGCTTTCTACTGATGGACTACTTGCTGCTTATTCCTAGGCATATCTAATACCCTCCCTTTATTACAGGATCGTGTCACTGAGCTCATCAAATCATTCCGGGACTTCAAGGCAACTTGGCAAGTAAGAATTGAAGCAAGCAGAGCCCTCCTTGATCTCGAGTTCTATTGCAAAGGCATAGATGCAGCATTGATTTTGTTTATCAAGTATTTGGTGGAAGAGCCATCCTTAAGAGGTGAAAGATTGTTGCTGCTATTGTCATGGGTTTTTTTTTATGCTAGCCTTGTTGTCTTCCATTTCAGCAAACTGATAGTCTTGTTTATCCATATGGTGGTTGAGTGATGCATGCTTTATTAGTTCTTACAGGTAGCCAACCAAAAGGTTGATGTGACACTCATTGCTGTACAAGTTTACATGTTTTCCCTGTAAAATAATAGGGAGATTTGGATCTTCTACCTGACAGTAGCGTATTTTCTGTCATGTACTTGGTTACAATTGACGGGATCAGATTAAAAGCACTTTCGGTTTCTCCAGTTCAACTTAACATTCGCATCAAATGGAGGGATACTCCCATCAAATTTTTCAGAGTAAAATTTCCTAGTACCTATGTCGATATGCCCTTTAAGTTGCTTAGTGTGAAGACATGCGAGTAATCCTTAGGGGATGATGCTGGGGTAGTGGGAGAATTCTGTGTTGGAATTTTCTAGGAAAATGAGTTTTGGGTTCCACTTCATTTCATATCAAAACTATTATATCTTCATTTGTAATTTCCTCATAATTATTTTCTATGTTCTCGATTACAGGGCAGGCAAAATTGGGCGTACACATGATTCGGCTAAGTGAGATTAGCGCTGGATCTGGATTAAATGACGATGTGAAGAGTAGAACTCTAGTAGCTTTACTTCGTTTACTAGAAGGTCGCCTAGCATTCTGCAATGTCTTGCTTCGCCATCACTTGTTCTGCATTTTACAAGTACTGGCTGGAAGGTGAGTGTTCAGCATTTTTTGCTATCTTCATTTAACACTGTTACCTGCACTGCTACTTCTACTGCAGTAATACTGCTAAATTTTTCCATTAATAGCTTCCCTCCTTTACTGCTACGATGTCTTAACCTTCTCGCATCTCAGTAGCATCTGCACAGGTGGTTGCTGTTGCTTTTCTTGAGGCACGTTTGAAAAGTTTCAAGGCAATGTTTATAATCCGTTTCTTATATAGGAAACATGTTTTCGCAATCTAATGCATAACTGAAAACAAAGGGAAGAACATCTTTCACTGAGACAGTTTCATTTAGAGATTATGGAAATGGTGCATTAGGGGAAGGAAAGGGCAACAGTCAGCAGGGATCTAAGATGACCAGTGGTATGGTGTGGGATTGAGCAATCGGCCAATTTCTCATATTAGTGTATTCTTTTTGTGCTTTGGCAGTCAAACTCAGTTCCACACCCCCCCCCCCCAAAAAAAAAGCCTTTCTGATAGCATAACCAGATGCGCTGTTGCCAGTAGGTTAGAGATCAGAGGGTGAAGGAGGAATGAGAGGGAAATTAGAGGGAAGGAAAGAGGAAAATCAGCATCATGTTTGTATCAATTCAATTCAATAATAGATCTGGGAATATTAATGGGCTGGGACAAATAATCTATTTATAATAGCCCCGGGACTTAGACTACTGTTAGGAAACAACCTACACAAAACTCATGTTAGGAAACTAAATATAGCCTAAACGCTTGTAGATAACTTCATTTAAACACTTTTAGGAGACCTTACAATTTTATTTTATTTTTCTGGAGAAGGAAAATAAGAAATTGTATATATCCACATCAAAAGGTTGGATTCAAGATTAGCTTCCTAAGAAAGGGCTATACACATCCAATGCGGAGACTATCCACAAAATCTACAAGATCAAACAAAGAACAACACAGGTTCCTATTCTTCCACAATAGAGTCGATATAAATTTATCTTTGAAGCGTTGGAGAGGCATCCCCACGCCTTTGAAGATTCTTAGGTTTCTCTCACTCACATGCCCCAGAAGATTCACGTTGTATTAAAGTAACATTCTCTTTTAGCCTTCCTACCAAATAAGCGCGCCTAAGCTAAGAGATGGTTCCTAGTAAGTTAGAAGCTACCTAAGAAACCCCAAAGCAACTAAAAGCTAGCTTTCCCTTCTTTAGCCTTCCTTGTGTCTTCCTCTCCATTATTCTCCCCCTTTTTGGGGGTTGGGTGGGGGGTAGGGAGGCTTATTTTTGAGTTTTGTCATAAGGCAGAGGAAGCTCAGCATAAGCAACAAAATTAGTCTGCAAACAAAAGGCACAGGAACTTTTTTTGAATATTCTCCATCAAAAAAGCCTTGAGAGGATACGATTTTTGGCTTTCCCAATTGGTTCTTCTGAATTGAAGAAATTAATGTGTGTGACTTTCATTATTGACTTCTCAACATACTTAAAATCCATAGACCAATCTTGAGTTCATTGGCATACAATAACGTCCCTAGGTCTCCTTCAGCACAGAGTTGCCACCTTGGATGCTTACTTTTGTCGGCTCTACACCATTATGTTCTTTAGACTCATTGTTGACTAGCATAGCTTGAGTACTATCTTTGGATTGGAATTCAGGAGCACCTGTCAAGTTTCCTCTACTTTCTTAAATGACTAATTAAATTTATTCCAGCTAGCATCACTCCTTGCATGCAGTGCAACAAAAGAGATGGCACAGGTCGTTAATATCATCATTAATTTCTCTGCGTAGTTTCTTCCAATCTTTTTTTCCAGTCCTTCCAATCTTCAATTTGTTAGCATTGCCCACTTGGTGTCAAGTGATTCCTTTCTAACCTAGGTATGCAATCCATATTGTTGTGAAACTGAATCGGATTTAGTTATGACTTCCTCATCATTGTCAATGCCTTTCTGCCTGTGGAAGCCGAGTAGCAACACTATGATACCTTTTAGGAAGGTCATAAGACAGAACTTGATATGTGCTCCTATGTTTCAAGGAGGCAGTGTCTAGATTGGCTTCAGGAATGTCTCTAGAGCATGAAGGGCAGAGTTCAGTTTGAGAACAAAATTCATATAGCCTAAGCTTGCTACTTCTTTTTTCTTTCTTTTTTTTTTTGAGGCGTGAATAAATTTTATCAGTAGAAGGTGTGGACATATCAAAGCTAAAAGCAACTTTTCCTAGCTCATTCTTTAACTGAGAACTAAGCAGCTAGGAGTTGGGATAAACTTTGGAGCTCAATTACCTCGAGATTGCACTCACGTTTAACTAACCTGGGCACAAACATGAATAAGCAGCACCTAACTGGGCTCAACCAGTTTCAGCAACTCCCTTCCGGTGGTGATTGGGAGTGTTCAGCTCTTTTTAGAGAATGTCCCACGTCCCCCAATGGAAAAAAAATCCCCCAAAAAGGGAAAAAGTGTTTATTGAATGCTTTTTGCTTGTTGTTAGCATGAATTGAGGCATGATTTCCAAGATTATGGTTTATGTTTGTTTTCCAACCCTTGTTTTCACGATTTTTTTTTTTTTGGGTGGTTGTTGGGATAAGGAAAATAGTTTTCCTGTATTATTGTGACACTAATTGATTCTTTGTTCTTGAACATCTGGCAACTCTCACGACAACTTATGACAGTCGTTCTTTTGATTTGGTTGTATGATGTCTGCTTTCCTCGTTTTGGGTTTCTCTTTGTTTTCTTTTTCCCCCTTTTTGCGTGGAAGAGGGTAGATGGTATGTTGTTTATTATGATTGTATTGATTGGTTTACTTTAACGCCCCTGGTTTTTTCAGGTGCCCGACCCTCTATGTCATTCCCAGAGATCACATGCGGCAAATGGGTTATGCAGAGATTTGCAGTGAACAGAGGAATACTTTCCTAGCTTTTATCAATCAGATCAAGCCTCAGGATCCTCCTGTTGATATTCACAGCCCTTTTCATAATGGTTTAGTTGTTCAAGAGGCTATCAAGGATGTGGAAACTACTTCCAACAGTCAGGAACGGAGAATGCAAGTCAATGGTTTGGTTGTTGAGGAACCTCCCTTTGATGTGGATATTACTTCTAGCAGTCCGGAGAAGAAAACGGAAGATAATAGTTTGGTAGTTCAGGAAGCTGTGAAAGACATTGATACTGTCGCCAATGATCAGGAACCCAAACTGCCAGCTGATGGTTCAGCTGTTCAGGAAACTCTGAAAGGTTTGGATACTGTTTCCAATAGCCAAGAACGGAAAATGCCAGTTGTTAAGATTAGGGTCAAGCAACCGACAACATCTAATAGAGTTGATGAGGGTGACAATATGACCCATGAAAGATCTCAAGTGGCTCATAAGGAAATTGATCAGGGGGCTAGCAGTTCAGTTTCTGTTGATGCCCCCCAACGAAATGCAATTGAAGTTGTTAGTGCAAGCAATCAAATAATAGAAGAAGTAAACTCCTGCCAGGGTCGTGGGTCCCAGATGACGGCCAGCATAGGCAGTGCCAAAGTAGCAAGAGAGGGCGATGACCTCGGGAAAGACCTGCAATGCACTGCTGACTCCAGCAGCATTCCTATGCTTCCTCAGCCTGATGATCGGTCTTCACCCAATATTGTCACCAGGGATGATCTTGTCCACAAGCTTGATGTGGAGAACCATGACCTGTTGCCAAGGTCTTCGTTTCCAGCTGAGGATGTTGATGGAGGTTCATTGAGCACAGCGAATCCAGACGTGCATGACAAAAAGGAGAAAAAGAAGAAAAAAGACAAGGACAAGAAACGAAAACGAGATGACCCTGAGTACTTGGAGAGAAAGCGTTTGAAGAAGGAAAAGAAGAAAAGGGAAAAGGAGAGGGCGAAGTTATTAAATGATGATACAAGGTTGACGCCAATTGATCCCCTGCTGGATAGGCGAGCGAGAGATACAACGGATATAGACGATGTTAGGCCAAGGCCATCAGAGCTGGAGGTGTTGGTGACCCCATCATCGTCAATGAGCAAAAATGAGTCTGGATATCAGGAGGGCGCTGTTCGATTAAAGCCAGATGCACCAAGCAAAAATGAGTCTGAACACCGGGAGGCCACCATTAGATTAAAGCCAGATGAACAAAGTGGACCGAAAATAGTCCTGAGGACAAGTGAGACTACTAGACCTGGAACTGAGACAGGTCGCAAAATAAAAATCAAGATCAAGAAGCCAGGGGCTTCCGGTGCTTCTTGATACACAATGTTATAGGGTGGTTAATTTGTTGCAACTGGTTTTGGTTGCGGGGCATGATCTATGGTGCCTTTTTTCGACTCCAGGTGATTAGTTCCCATGCAATGCCGTGTATTAGCAACATCAACTGAGACAATTGTAACGATGGTGAGCTCCTTTTTTGTTATAACTCTGAATTTTCAATTTATATGTAGATATGTTTGTATTGTGTATATTTCTATTTGTGCTGCTTTGGGAGGTGGGCAGAAGATTGCGAATTGTCATGCATTTTTTGAGGTTTTATGTGATCTAACAACTTTTCCTGATATGGATCCCGTTTCAATGAGAGCAGGAAGATTTCGCATCATTGTATGGTTTTTGGGTGGCCTTATATTTATTATGGGGTAAATAAATGTCATTGGACAATTTTATGGTACGTTCATGCAGGCTATGGACTAGTCAATGGATCTCTCAGCTTTCAAGGTTGCTTCTCAAAAGTTGAACCCCCTTGTTCATTGGAGAATTGCCCCGCTCACCACCTCTCTTTTCTTCTCTTGGAGGGGTGGATGGCCTTTCGTGGGCGTTTGCCATATGGAATGAGATTCTCAGTTTGACGGACCCGTCGATCGAGTCTTTTCTCCTCGGCCATGTTTTCAAATAAGCAGTAGAGAACGAAGGACTTAAACATTGCATAGTGATTATGTTCTTTTGTATATGCGTCTACTGTGTTTGTTGTTGTTTTTATATATTTTGTTGGTAGATATTTTTATATATTTTGAACCAAAATTGCACTTTATAGGACCTAAAGCCAAGAGCTTCGAAGAATCCTAGAGAGTTTGGGGTGGGGGGGGGGGGGGGGAGGAAGGCCATATCCAAAATTAGAAGTATTTAACTTCGAAATCTTTCACAATCAGGAGAAGTAAAGACAACAAGATGATCTCGTGTCTCTTACATAGATAAGATAGTTGGTATCAATTGAGCTAAATAAGTATTATCTATATTTACGCAAATGTGTCAAATAAATTCCAAATTTAACTATTATTATAAATTTGATTCAATAGCTTATTGTTTATTGTTTACATAATTTTTGAGATATTTTTATTAAATAATTTTTCAATCAAGACATAAATGTGAACATATTGTTCAAAAGATGAAATGTGGATAAAGTTTAAGTGGTATTGATCCTATTTTTATAGGGTTATCTTCACATGCAACGAATTGACCACAATAATAATTGTACAAGAAATTAAAGGCTACTGATACAAGGCTTTCTTAGTTCAAAGTCGATGTTTGAAATTAGGCTTTCGTAGCTCAAAGTTCATCTCGAGCTTGGCACCTCGCCTATATTAGGCAAAACCTGAAGCTACTCTAAAAATGCAATGACAAATAACCAGCTGAATATCTACTCTACCATGCTAGAAAACATGAACCTATTACCTACGTACCCTTAAAATATCTAACCCACCTTATTACGTTTGCCGGAAAATTCATGTTTCTTCCCTCTCTTTTCCTTTCGGTCATATAAGGGTTGAGGGTCGTTAAATTACAATATCTCATAAGTGACTCCATATCGAGATCCAACTTGACTTGGCTCGGTTTTAGTTCCTCCGATTGTACGACACGTATATTGTGATGTTCTTGGCATTTTGTATGGTAAAAAGTGTACAAGAGCCCTTTCAATTTAGGGTTATCTAAGAAGGATCGTACCAAATCGGGGTTACCATGTCTGAAAAAAACCTTCTTTAAAGTTTAAATCAAAACCTTTAGAATTATAGGCGCCTCTCACGCATATAGCTAAACAATCAATTAAAATGCATTTAACCTGTTATTTCATGAACGTACAAGTAGAGTTCCTAAGCACCATAATTGCCTAATTGTTGAGTTTTTCCAACTCAAGAGAAAGGCTAGCTAGAATCATAGCCCATACTTCTTTACTTGCTTAAGACAACTAGTACCTCCTAGTCCTACATCATATATGCAAAAAAAAAGGGATAAAGATAGAGAATGTGCAGTGTGACATGAATGAATATATAAATGCCCAGGGCCCCTGCTTGGAGAGACAATGTCCCAACACCTGCACATATATATATAGAGAAAGTAAATAGAAGCGAAGGACAGACTACTATACCATATCGGGGAGTATGTACGCATGTATTCATGTTGGCTATAGCTAGGCTTAGGTCATTGTATGCATGTATCTCAAAAGATTTTCTTTTTTTTTTTTTTAATAATAACCAAAAGATTTTCTTGCTCTTGGACCAAGATTTTCAAATAGTCACCTTTAATTTTGTCTCTAAATCTTTGCGTAATTTACCAACCGTAGTAGTGTTTTTACTATTCTTGTTGACTTGAAAATTAATAGGGGAGGAAAAAACTAATAATAACAAACAAATAAAAGTTGTAAATAATAAATAAATTTTATAATTATATTATACTGTTGTAAAAATCACCAGAATCAGAATTTTAAAATAAAAAAGAAAAACAAAGTTTGGCAAAACAAGAAAAAAACTGTGGAGAAGGGTAAATGATTGTGGCAGGGCCGCTTAAGGTAGTTGCTGGAGTCACTGCCGTGGACGCCAAGTAATTAAATCATGTCAAAATTTATATTGATATTCAAGTACGTAATACTATTATACTACATCGACCATGCAAACATTCTACTCCTATAAAACCATATTATCAACTGCCTTCAACATCCTACATATCCCATCTCCAACATGCACTCCTCCTCATTGCATTTATAGAGAGAAAAAGGGTTTTTTTTTTTTTTTTTCTCTTTTTTTGTTTTTTTTTGGGGGGTGTTTGGAGACTGAGGATTATAATTAAGACAGTCTAATGAGATGAAAGTCGCATATTCGATTTGCATGTTCTATCTGAAGGAGATTGATATAGAAAAGACTTCATAAAATCGTCGCGTACGGAGAAGAATTCATAGTGAAAGAATTTCAGCGTGTATGAAGGTACGCACAATAATGACCTTTTGGTTTTATTTGATCTTTTAAAGTTATCTCCTCATATTTTTATTTGTATAAGTTAGAGTTATATATGTTTCTTCAATGATATGATTCGTTATAATGCAATATAAAAAACAAAACAAAATGGCAATTTGATTATACTTTTTAAATATATGTCTTACTAAATATTCATAGTTGTTATTTATTATTAAAAAGCATCTACTTCAAGTAATGCATATATATGTATATTTTTTAATATGATTTTTGTAACAGGTGATCTAAGTGTGGATTTGAAACTGAATCAGAACATGGAGATACGTACATTTCACTCTTTAAGTCTCAGGTAATTTTTTTGTTTTTTTTTTTCCCAAAAAAATCCTCAAACCCCCACCCCCTCCCAATTCTATGTTGGTGATCTGGCACGTGCATTAATGTTATTTACACGGTTGAGTTCATGGGATTTTATCTTTTTACTGTTTTTGTACTACTAATTTTTGTTTTCTTTCTTTTTTTTTTTCAAACTTCTTTCTCTTTTATTGTGTGAGTGGAAATTAAAAAGGTCTAACCATGAAAAGAATGTTGAGAACGAAATGACCTTGTCTGTCTATCGTTAAACCCCCCCCCCCCAAAAAGAAAGAAAAATAAAAAAGAAGCTAGCTAGGAAGATTACACGTAGTGAAGTTGTAAATTAAAGTTAACCTCACAATTAGAAGCTTTTTATAGATTAAATGATATATTATTAGAAAAGTAACATGAATAACAATGATATAATAAGAGTGTTGCTAAGGAGACATATTTTAGAAACAGTTCATATATATATATATATATATATATATATATATATATATATATATATATATATATAGATATATATATATAGACACACACACACTCTTCAAGGAGCTATACATTAAACTCTCTTACAAAAAAAGAAAATTTGAAATTAAAAGTGAAATCTCTTAATGCAGAATCATCATGATAATTTGTGTAAGTCCATGATAATTTTTGGGTAAGCAATAAATAAGGAGTAAATCAAATGTCAAGGTGAGTGCCAGTTATCTCAACATACTTAAGTTCTTAAGCTCAACTTTTAGTCACATATATATTTGCGAATTTGCCCCTTATTACTACTATAAAGTAAATAAATTGATAAATAAATGAAGAGTCAGTCAAATACTATATAAGTGATATTTAGACTTTTTTCTATTTTAAAAAAAGAGTCAATTCGTTAATTACTCTAACTAACTAGCTAACTGAAACAACGTATCTTCAGCTAATCAGTAACAATATCCTTAATTTTTAGATATTATTTATCTAGTAAATTCTCTTAAATAAATAAAAAATTGATTTAAATTTCTCTTATGTGATGATTGTGTAAAATTTAAAAAATTTTTAAAAAAGGACGATGTGCTTAATATCGTTAAGCTGGACCTGGACGTCTGGACTTAACAGATCGCCTAATGGATTATCTAAGACTCTGGGCCAGCTCATAATTTGTCCAAACCAAATTGGGATTGGACCACTTTGCCCCAATTGGGTCTTTTGTTTGATGTGGTTCATGATAGCAGCATGTCATGAGTCGAGCCCACGACAGAACCAAACCTGAGCGGCTTGGTTCAGGGCTAATGCATTGATAAAGTGGCTTGAATTAGACTTTTTATGTAGATAAATAAGTGAATTTGATTGGACTGACCCGTTTATTTTATACCCATAATGATACGGTATTACATAAAAACCTTGTTTCATTAGTTGATAGTTATCTAAACAAGTGTGACATGTAAATTTGTACAATAAGATTGATTTACAAAAACACTATTGATCCTACTTCTTTATGGACTTTATTTTAGAAGGCGGGCTACTCGGTCTGATGGGACTTGGCCCGATTTTAAGCCCCATAAGTTGGGGAATTGCACCGTCGAACAACCCAGTGAAAATTGTGATAAAAGATTTAATATTGTTGTCATGCTATGTCCATAAATATATCCGCATGTTAATAATTGTTAACTGCTTGTAGAGGTCTAGGTTTGAATCTCGACTACATCTTTCTTGGTACCCGAGGGAGAACCTAATGGGCTAGTGAAGCCCGACATTAGTGGGCCAAACCTATTCGTCTAGGCCCAAGAGAGTATATCGGTGCCAACTGATTACAATGGAATGAAATTGTTGAGCCCCCATAAACGAACCTTCAAGGCGACGTCAAATTTCCACGCCCCTCGTATCATTGCTCCAAACGCTAAGTGCCTTACTTGTGTACTTATTCTTATAGTAATATAATCTAGTACGAGAATATCCAAACTAACTAGGCATGGGCCCATGGATATTGATTATCTTAGACCAGATACACATCCCTCATATCCAACATCCGGGCCTACCAACATTAATCGATGAGTTCGATTTAGCCCGTGTTTGGCAACAGTATTTTGATAAAGTCAAACACTAATTTTTAGTGTTCGGTAATCTGGTGTTTGACTAACATTTCAAGTAGCATTTAGCGTTATAAGCAGCATTTTTGAAAACCTAACAGTATTTGCGTTTGGCATTCAAAAGTAGCGTTTCATATTTTTTTGATCAAAAAAATATCATTTGAAAATTTTATATTTATATTTGAAAATTATCTATATCTTTTTATGTCAATTTATATTAATCAGCTAACCCAACAGCCAAATTTATCGGAAACATTTATATCAACTGCTCATCTAAACAGATATCCGCTAACAGCTAAATCTGAACTGCTATCCGTTGCCTAAACAGCTAAGTTCGCCAAATAGATCCTTGGTATCCATCTTGTATATTTGTTATGAAAGTAATTGAAGTGACTGAAAGTTTAGACAATGACAAAAACCAATTGAAGATCAAGAGCTAAAAAGTGAGGGGAATTGATCATGTGTACTATACGACAAATTTGTCAATTTGATGCTCTAGAGTTCTTTGGACCTAACTAGAAAGGGTTTCAAGTAGTGTAACGACCATAAGTTTCTCACTACACCATAATGCAGTGGGCATCATTCTGCATTTGCACACTTGATTGCATCACATTCTTGACTTTTGATTATGATGGCAATATACTTTATTGGGATAGCAACGATTATGTGTGAATCGAATAGAGTCATATGTTCATATCTTGGTCGATAGGCTATGAATCCGTATGTATATATTGGATGATGTAGATAATTGGATATGGTTCGGCATATTGTCTCCACTTCAAAAGTATCATGGAGTGGGGTGTACTTATTTGCTCTAATTAATCCCATTCCTTGTTTTTACAAGTTTTACCAATTATTGTATGAACTGAAAAACAGAGTGTTCGTCCTTATCTTGCACAATAACTCGAGGCCTTTCATTCAAAGTCTCTAATATTGTATCGAAAAACCATTCATATCGAAAAATTCAAATTTATAGTTTGTCTGTTCTTTTCGTTGGTTAATAGAAATAGGGCTTAATAAATGAGTGAAGTTGGTAAAGATTTGTAGAAGTGGATAAAAGTTGGTATCTTTTTGAATAATTGATATGGGAGTTGGTTAAGGTTGGAAAGATTGGAAGAGGTTGGTAGAAGTTAATAGAAGTTGGAGGATGTCAGTAAGAAATGCAAATGAACGAGGATTTCTTTGTAAAAAATTTTTGAACGAGATTGGTAAAAGTTGATAGAAATTGATAAAATTCATAGGAGTTGGGTTAGAGTTGGAAGGAATTAGAATTTTTTTTGTAAGAATTAATAGAAGTCAGTAGAAGTTGGTGAGAGTTGGTAAAAGTTGGTAAAAGTGAATTACCGACACAAGGGACAAACACTAAAATCCAAGAAAATTTGTACGCCTTAAAGCACATTACGCATTCAACTTCATTTCTTTTATCATATTTTTTATTTTTGGGGACAGAAAAGTATCATAATCATCATAATTTAATATGTTAAAAAGAGGACTTACCATTGGCAAAAAATCGCTAACACCCCATTATAGAAATAGAAATCGAAATGAAGGTTTAGAGAAGAGGGCTTGAAAAGAGGAAAAAGAGAGGTGGCGGCTAACTTGACCAATTATATTTACGGCATGAAATCATATGAATAACTGGTATATCGAAATAAAATGCCATTTGCATCTAAGTTTCCTACTTTCTCATAGGTCATGTCCATCCGATTCTACATCAACTTAAGTAGATCTAAATATCTACTATAGAGGATAAAATATTCACCAAGTGCAGGTAGTTTAGATGACATAATTAATATATATCAGTAATTATATCCTCTTGACTAGCACGAGTTGACTCAAATAGTTAAATACTTATTTTACTCAGATAAGGTCTTCTGTTCGAGTTTTATACATAAAGATAATTTAGGCGAGAGAGCTCTGTGATTTCTGGGTCAATAATAACCCAAATCCATTGAAACAGAGATGAAACATCCCAAAATCAAGGAAGACAATGCTAGCTAGCTAGGATGAGTTATGAATAACCCTACCCTTGAAATACTACCCTAATTAGTGTTCATAATTGGTACACTAACTTTCAAATATACTGTTGCAATTTGACTATATCTGACCCATGTTTTGGACCAGCTAGATCTAGTAGTACATTGTGTGGTCCTTTTGTTCTGTTCATTTGTGTACTGATCATGCCCAATTGCAAAAACAACCAATTAAAATGCAAAGACACACAAACACAGTAAAATAGAGGGTATAGTGGATTAGTCCTTTCTGTATGAGAGAGTTCAAGTCAAGAAAAATTCAGTCTAGGTACACTGGATAACATGCACTACCACAAGCAGCCAAGCCACAGCTGCAGTTGTTATTTTTGTTGTTGGTATGTAATTATGATGTTGTCCAATTAATACTTTGATCTCATCACTTGTGGATGATGAGACTGACTCACCAATGGACAAGTAAAAGAGATGGACATATGAATGTCCAAACAGAAAACCGAACCCTATCTGATTAGTTTCTATTAGGGCTTTTCTTCTTTTTTTTTGGGGGGGGGGGGGTTTGGTGTATAAATGAAGGCGTAATGATTAATTTAGAGAAATTCGAACTTAAAGATTCTAGTAGCAGCTCTCATAAACTTAACCAGTAAAATTGGTTAGCTAACTTCTTTGGTATTATATTAGTCCAACTTACTTAGGTTGCTTTTGATTGGGTGATTGGACTTGTTTTTTTTTGGGGGGGGGGGGGGGTTGGTACCTTAATTGTTTTTTTTTCAATTTCAAATTAAATACCACCAAAATTATTAGAAGCACTAATTCTGGTAAGCTCATGACTTTGTAAATCTTGATCATTGTCTTACATCTATCTTGCATATGACGTAGTTATCTATCTGAGAGTTTGTGCTAGGTTCCAGATGGCTCCAGGCCTCCAGGGTCTTAGTCTATAGTTTTTAGGGCACTAATTTTTTGCCCTAATCATGTGCTGGGCACTTTGAGGTCTTAATTCCCCATCTAAGAACAATTCAAGTTAGGGTTATTAAGTTGCAGATTTTACTCTACTGAACTATGCTAGCTAGTTCGAAGTCAGGAAAAATCCTCAAAACACCACTCTTCCCCGGTTTGTCACTGCTCTCTCTCTCTCTCTCTAAGTTTGAAACTCAGATCCATTGTTTAGTTTCTCTGAACTGATCATGCACTCAAGATTTCTCAGATCTACAGCACAGACACAGACACTCTTTGTGTCCAACAGTCTGTGTGTGCACGCGCGCGTGTGAGACATTCCTCCTTTTAAAGCTCTGAATCACAAGAAATTCCCAACAAGACACAGTTGGCTTCTTAAACTCCCCAAAAAATAGCCCAAAAAACCAAAAGAAATATTTTCAAACCAGAAAAATCCAAATAGAAAAAGGGAAAATCTTGGTAGAACATGATGAGTTTGTAGAAGAGAAGTAGAGCACAGATCGATATGACCTTCATCCTCTTCATTTTCTTCCTGAATTGTTTGCTGCTACTGTGTTTTTTTTTGCCCTTTATTTTTTTTTTCTGATTCTGAAACTGAAACCCTAGCTAGAGCTAAAGTGGGGATGTGATGGGGAGAAGCCACTGCTATGGTGAAAGTGCAAATGATAAAAAAGGACAAAACAATAAAGAAACTGAAAGCGGCCTAAGCCTACTCAGTAGCTGCAATACTGTAGATTAGCAGTGGTGCTGTAGGTTTAACAGTTAAGTGTACTATCCCTGACTTGGTGTGTCTCTACTTTACTATGGTTTTCTTTTTTTATTTTCATCTAGGTGTTTTACACCTCCCCCCAAAAAAAAAGTGATAAACCAAAGAAACGTAGAAAAAAGTCACTATTTAAACTAATCTGAAGAAGAAGATGCAGGTTTTGTTCTTTTTTAATTGAATTTTATTGTACATATTTAAACTGAACTGAATTAAATTTTTGTTGAACCAAACTTATTTTGTTGAAGTAATTAAGTTGAATTGAATTGAACATATTTGCTCATGTGGACTTCCCCCCTAAATTAACTTTATTTTGTTGAATTAAACTGAACTTATTTTTTTTAACTAAATCAGAATAAATTTATTTTGAGAAAATAAGTTGGATAGAAATCTAGGGCCATAATTGCCTCAAATTATAAGCTGCTCAGGTGATTCGGTGAGCATCCTTCCAATCAAACATCCTAGTAAAATTTTGAGTTAAAATTACACTTTAGGGTCTGTTCTATTTCGCGTTTTAGATAGATAGATGTAAGGAGATGTAAGGAGATGTAAGAAGCTGTAAGGAGCTGTAAGGATGGATGTAAGGAGCTGTTAAATTATTGAAGAGTTGTATAGTGTAATTTGTTTTAAAATGAACGTTTTGGATGAAAAATAATAATATTAGAATAATATACTTATTAAAAATAAATAATTAATTAAGTTAATTATACAATAATAAAATATATTAATCCCAATAAATTTAGTGAAAAAAGTTTCGTCCAAGATTTTTTATATGAACATTAGTTTGATCGAATAAGCAAAGTATAATAAAAAGAAAATAAACTTTTTTGACAAAATTGAATACAACTCTTCAAATAAATTCCTATTGTAAGTAAATAATTTTAAATATAAACAAATGTATGGCCATCTATAATAATATATATTTCGTGTTGAAACTCAAATATAATTTACGTTATTATATTATATTTTTATGTTTATGTAAATATTGTGTTCATAAGATATTTATAAATTTTATATATTGGTAGTATCATTAAAAAA
The DNA here is from genome assembly GCA_029747015.1 of Carnegiea gigantea. Taxonomy (NCBI): domain Eukaryota; kingdom Viridiplantae; phylum Streptophyta; class Magnoliopsida; order Caryophyllales; family Cactaceae; genus Carnegiea; species Carnegiea gigantea. The sequence goes on along the minus strand of JAKOGI010000005.1, from coordinate 427,895 downwards.
ATATACATATTTTTGTAACTAAAATAAATGAATGTTATAGAAAATCTATGAGATATAAAAAGATGTATGAAGATGTAAGGAGATGTAAGGAGATGTAAGAAGATGCAAGAAGATGCAAGAAGATGCAAGAAGTTGTAAGGAGATGTAAGTTGTTAGCTAAATCCTAAAAAATGCGAAATAGAACAAGGTCTAGTACCGTGGAGTCTAACAAATAAATTTATTCTTTTCAACTTATAAAAAGTAGCTTATTGTTAATGTCGAATTCTAATGATTGATCGTTCTGAGTTACCAAAAGTTACTTATCAAAAGTAAATTTTCAGGTTAATTTTGAGTTCCAATGAATGATGAAATTATATTATAATTAGGAAAATATGACTAAGGTCCTGTTCTCTTCAGCTTATTTCTTACAAAATAAGTTTATCAAATAAATTTAAAATAACTTCAACAAATAAGCTCACAATTAAGTGTCTATCAGTGTTGCATTGATAATAAGTACTTATAATAAGTTAAAGAAAACAACAACTTTCAGTGAAGATCTCACTTTTACGGAATTTTAAGAAAATATTTTAGAAGTTGAAAAGCGTTTAACAAACAAAGGTGACGAACACAGGACGTAATTACTTTAAATAACATTAATTATAATGAACAACAGAGAAGGGTAAGATTTTACTTACCTTAAGCAATAAGGAGTGATGACATAACACTATTGTGGCAAAGAGCAATCTACAACTTAAACAATTAGAGGTGGGGAAGATCGAGGGTAGTGCTAGCATAAAAAATACAACAAATGTAAGATAGTATAAAAGTTGGTACACTACATATTTTCTACCATTCAGAAGTAAAAAGGGTGCCAAGAAGCTAACTACCTAGGGGTCCAAAATATTAGTCCTAGACTTCACAAATTCCTATCCTTAGTCATGTTCTCTGTTAGCCGTAAAAATTTCAAATCATGTTTATCACCTCATCCCAATTTTTCTTATGTCATCCTCTGTATTTTCTACATTCTAATAAGTAAATCATCTTACATCTTATCACATGTGCTTCCACACCCTTCCCCTTCAAATGACTAAACCACCTAAGTATGATTTCTCTTATCTTATTTTCTATGAGTGCCAATTTTACTTTGTTTCTAATCACCTCATTTTTTATCATATCCATTCTCATATGACGCATCCATCGAATCATCCTTATCTCTGCTAACATCAACTTTAGAACTTGGATCCTTTTATTGCCAGCACTCGGAGCCATATAATAGTGATGGTCTAACTACAATATGATAAACTCTAAATTTTAATCCTACATGAAGCCTCTTATCATGCAATACCCTTGATGTATTTCTCTATTTTTACCATCTCCACTGCCCTGTTTCCCTCCACCGAAGCCACATCATAAATATTTAGTTTTTGATTTACTTAATTTAGAACCCCTGGTCTCTAGGATATGCTTCCATCACTCCATCTTACTATTAAATCCATCACCAATCTCATCAATAAGGACAATATCATCTGTGACTAGCATACACTATGGTATCTCATCTTAGATCTCTTTAGTAAGTTTGTCTATAACAATGGTGAAAAGAAATGGGTTTAAAATTGATCCATGATGAAGTCCTGGCACCTGAACACTTTTTTTTACTCCCTTCTAGAGATCCTTAATAATTTGAATATATGTAATTAACACTTTTTTTTCATTCAAGCACCTCCGTAGCATATCATAGACTTATCTAGGTTTAATTATGAACAGCATGTGAAGATCCTTTTTCCTATCCCTGCACAATTCTATGAGTTTCTTAAGGGGTTGGATTGTCTCCGTTATCAATCTTCCTAGCATGAGACCAAATTGGTGATTTGAGATTGAAATATTATTCCTTTTTTTTTTTTTTGAGCACCCTTCTAGAATTTTATAGTGTAACTAAACGACTTTATATCTATATAATTGTTGCAATTTTCAATATCTCCTTTATACAAGGGGATGATTAAACTAAATCTCCATTCATTAGGCATCTATCTAATTCAAAGAATGATATTGAAAAGCTCCGTTAACCACTTTAGTTTCCTTTGTTCACCTAAACAATTTCATACTTTCACAGGAATTTGGTATGAGCCATAGCATTTCCATTGGGCATCGATCTTCTTTTGGGTCTCTTTAATCTCCTCTTCGCTAATAGGGCTACAACATTGACAATACTATAGCCTCTCATCCAACCCTTATTTCCTCTTTTGTGGGTACTCGATCATTTCCCATTAAAGAGTTTATAAAGATGCACTTTCCATCTTTCCTTTATTCTTGCTACTTCTACTGTAACTTTATTGTTTTCATCCTTAATGCACCTTACGTGACCTAAGTATTTTGTTCTCCTTTCCCTAATCTTTACTAGTTTAAAGACATTCGTCTCACATTCTTTAGTCAAAAACGATGGCTTTCTTTGCTACTTTCTTTTTTTTGGGGGGGGGGGGCGATTGTGTCTAGCTTCATTCACCTCTTTTTCTTTGTCGGTTCGATTATTAATAAAAGTAGCATTTGCATCTTGTTTCTCATTGACTTTCTTGTTTACCTTATCATTCCACCACCAAGCTCCTTCTATTCTTCCTCCAACTCCTCTAGATGAGCCTAGTATTTCCTTAGTCAACCTTTCATGTTGGAAATAGTAATTGACTATCATAATAATTATGTTTATTTATTGCCTTTGAGTCTGCTCTTTTTATTGGTAAATAAATAGTCACCTAGCTATTCTCGTCAATCCTGACTAGTTTTGACCAATCATCCCCAAAATATCTCATTCTTTACCAATCCTACCAATCATCACCATCATCATTTTCTTCCTTGCATTTCTACCCCTTCAAAAATTTATCAACTCTTACCAGCTTTTTTCAGTCTTTGCCAATTCTTACTAACCTTTAATAATCTTTTCCCAAATTACCAATCCTTTTTCGTTGTTACAAAACCTTACCAATCTTTACAAATTTCATCCATTTGTCAACCTATATTTACTAAAGAAAATAACAACCAAGGTGATAAACCAAACTACTGAAAAAATTGTAACTTCAAGGTACCAATACATTGCCACAGGCCTTGAGCTTTTACAATGCCTAGATAAGTCGTACTCTGGGCCATCTTGAAAGAGACAGTACTCACGCCTGGATCAATGCCCACTCCTGGAAAATGGAAACTAATAAGGATCAAATTCTCCATAATAGGCAATAATAACCACCCATGAAAACAGCTATCTTATTGCAGTTTAGGGTAGAATTTGTTTGCTAGTTCTTTTAGATGATTTTTTGGTGCAAATGAGACGTACAGGTGCAGGTGAGCTTCGAACTAAGGTTTTTGATAACAAATTTCGAACATTACTAATTGAGCTTATTGACACCCACTTCTTTTACATGCTTTGAGCAAGTAATTTTCAATTTGACATATCTTCATTTTGCCGTCTAGATAATTAAAAGATAATTGCTAAAGGGTACTCTCAAAAATTTTTGAAGTGATGTGTCCATATAATTAAGGATTTGTTATGTTCAAAATGCATAAAATGTAGGTGTAAAACTAGTCAATAAAAATAGACGAAAAATATGAGAGAGGAAAAAAGGCATGACGCATGCTTCCACCTCAAAAGGCTTAAAACTTCACTTCTAACTTCATGATCACCAGCAAGGTTCCAAAGGCCAATGAACAACAAGAACTAAATCCAAAGTATGCTTGAACTCTACGAAAGAAAATGACTTCATTCATATCTCTTGGATCAATGGTTTTCAACACATAGTCCACCATGCCTTCATGTGTTCTTCATAGTCATGAATGTGTTGTTGTCTAACTTGTCTCTTCAATGTGCACGAGTAACATCATCAAACTTGACCTAATTCCTCCAGTATTATACCTCAAGAGTATACTGATGTAAAGATGACCTCCCCACACCTGCACAGATCGGTTCAAGTGGTTTGACACTTGTTCCTCTTAAGCGAGGTCTCAAGGTCGAGTCTATTTATCTCGGTGGCAATGGGTACGTTATCATTATAAGTTCTTTCGAACTCGTAATTAATTTATCCCTTCAATTTAGAGGTTTTGTCGTCGTCTATGTATCTTGTTCCATATAAAATGCATACTGTTCCTTATTTTGCTTTTTCGTTTTCTTTCTTGTGCCTGTCATTTCTTTTTTAAGTAAATAATTCAGCTCCATTTGGAAGGTGGCATGTTGTTTCTTTCAGGTAGGCTAGTTGCATGACTTTCACTCATCAAATCCACCAACTTTTCATCTCGAGAATTACTTCCCATAATAATTTGCGCGTGCAATATCTCCTTTTCAAAATTGGCATCCATCATTAAATTTTTTTTTGCACAACTTAGGGTTCTAATATTAACACCTATATTTGTACAATAATTGACATGTTAACACTGTTCTATCACGATTAAAAGGTACTTTGAAAGTGATCTCTTTAGAGTGACATGGATAAGACTTGCCCCTTGGTGTTTTGCTTAGGTTGAGACGTCAATTGTCATTTGTTAGTTGCTTTCTTTTAGCCATCTTGGTCTCGTGTAGTACTTTTTGGTTGTATCTTGGTAACACTATCACAGTTCTTTACCCTACTTTTTCCCCTTGAGATAGGTGGTCATTACATTTTAGATTTATAGTGTGTTCGCCTTTTTAAGAGGGTTCAAATGAGTAGCAAACGTAATACAACACAATCATAATAGGGAGGGCAATCGAAATTAAGACACCATGTAATCAAGGATTCAGTCTCAACCATTAGGCTAGAACCTCGTTGATAGATGTCGACATCTTTAGCCGTATTAATTCTGTTATTATGGTTCTTAAATGGTAATTGGTGTGGGCTATTCTTTTACATTTGCAGGTTACACCTTATTTGTTATATTTCTTAATCAGGGTTTTTTTGGGGGGGGGGGCGGGGGAGCATGATCGAGTAAAAATGTGGCTTATTAACTTTCTTGACTGCACATTTTATTTGGTTGGATCTTAATCACAATCATCACAAAATATAACAAAAAAAGCAACGAGGGGCAATGCTTTTTGCAGTTTTGAATAGTGATGGATAATGGATCGGGTATTGGGTTAAATGATCAGCCCGTTTAAAATATGGCTAATAATAGGTCGGGTTAATAATGGACTGGGTTAATATTGGGCCAGCCCATTAAGGTATATTAACAGGTCGGATTGGGCTGGCCCATTAATGGCTCGTTTAGTGGCCCATTAATTTTTCCAACCTACTTGACATACTAATTTACATGGTCCAATTAGTTAAACTTATTGCTAATACTTTGTATATAACAATAATTATTATATATCATTTTTTGGTGCAAGTTTATTCCGATTTTAAACGGGCCCAAAGCGGGCTGCCCATAGGCTACTCGGCCTAATCCATCTATTAGATTGATTGTGTATTTTCTAATTTTGAATTTGGACTAGTATAGTTTGGTTGGAAAATTACATAGATTTTTGTTGGAAAATTAATTCACCAAAAATACTTCTTAGTGATAATAGGCGGGTCATGGACGGGTCGAGTTTATTTAGCCCATAACCCAACCCAACCCATTGACAAATATTTGTGCCCAGCCTGGTCGGGTTAATTAATGGATTAGTCCAGTCCGGCGCAATCCAATCCATTATCCACCCTAGTTTTGACATGACAACGTCCTAAATACATGTGTGTCAGTCAAAAAAGTCCAAAAACTTATCCTCTGAGACTTGCACATTCTTGTTCTTAATGGACCACATACTTTATGCAGGTAAACATCATGTGCCTGACCAGGCTGACCTCTTACTTCTTGAATTTCATCTTCTTCTTCACCCCCCTCCCTCCTTCAACCAGTGGAGTTTATGCCTCTATGGAGAGGCAAAAATTGTCTCACACACACAGAGTTTGTGTTCAAGAACCAACTCAGTGAAAAGTTTAAATTGATGGCTAAAAGTTTAGGAATAGGTTTATAAAATAACACGCCCCTTCACTCGAGAATGCCCTTTAGACTTGAAGTATGGATGTTGCAAAGACCCTCTATCTTGCACAATAAATTAATATGTGAGTTGTTGAGATTCTAACTTGAGATCTCTTACTCAAAAAAGTTCTGATACAATTAAACTTTTTTTATATAAACTGGACCATACACAAAGAGTCATGAATAAAAGCTCAAATTAGGTTCCAACTCAACACACCCTCTTATGTGTGGGCTACTAACAAACCTAACATGCGCACCCAATTTTAATCAAATGCGGAGGGTGGCAAATGAATATTCAAGATCGAGCAACTTGCTCTGATATCATATTCAAGAATCATTTCAATCATCAAGAGTTTATACTTGAATAAGGTCTAGGAATATGTTTATACTCTAAGATGCCCCCTCACACAAATGCCTTTTGGGTTTAAAGCGTAGTTGCTGCAACAGCTCCCCTACCTTGGGCACTAAATCACTATAGGAGATGCTGAGATTTAACTCGAGACCTCTTGCTAAGAAAGACTTTGATACCATGTTCAAGAACCAACTCGACCAAAAGTTTAAATTGATTGTTGAAGGTCCATGAATAAATTTATTACACCAAGTTGCGCTCTGAACCATACAATGGACATTAGAGCCATGCACGAGCTTAAACTTTATGGCCTTGAGGAGTTTCAAGCCAAGTCAAACCGGCTAGGACTTGAATTTGCTCTGTTATACCTTAAATTGGATCCAGTTATTTCATATAAACGATATGTTATATACATGATACACCATGAGATAAGAAGGCAATCAGGGGCATATAGCTTACTAGCGATACAGAGCTCTCTTGCCATGTGATTTGAGTATGACTTAACAAAATCATGCATACATATACATATATATAAAACCCAAATTAAACTAAGTTGGAATTTTTATCAGCGCCAAATTTGACTTATATTCATATATTGTAAGGGATATGACGCTAGTAATGCAGCAACCATATAATTTTGCCCCAATAATCATTGTGTAGGAAAATCTCCATCACGCAAAGTAGACAAACAACAATAGTTATAAGGGGAAATATTATTTTTACACTTCGACATAATACAATGGATTACTAAACCTTATCACGGGTGACACAAAATGTTTATGTGGAAAATATGTACCATACATGTGCATGTATGTAGCAATATACATACCCAAAAAATTAAAATCACGCGCATGGTATTACATGTATTAAATTTGTTAAAAGGCTAAACATTATCATGGGTGGCACAAAATGTTGATGTGGGGAATATTTAGCATACGTGTGTATATATGTATGTATGTAGCAATATATGAGAATGCATAGGCATCGCAACGGGAGAGCTGGAGATGGGGGGCATATTCCCCGCCAAGATCTCCATCCCCAGTCCCCGCCTCATTCCCCGTTGCGGGGAAAAAATGTCCCCCCCGTCCCCATCCCTAGTGGGGATCTAATCTTCGATGGGGCCCCAATGGGGGTTTTTACTCATCATTTTTTCCCCTCTTTTGTAATAGCTATATTACAAGTTTTGGATAAAAGTCCAATTTGTAGGTTTCATGCAACATAATTCTAACAAAATTCATTAAAGTTTACACTCTAACCGAAATTAAAATTTAATAAGTCCATATATAATATAAGTCTAGCAATGCACAAATTATACGAAATAAGTTCATACAATCTACGGTTTTTTAAACTTAGTTTACTGACATAATCTCAGCATTATGTTTACAAATAAAATGCTCATATTTAATTCAAATAAACTAATATGCGGGAAAAAGGATGATGATTTTTCCCCAATTGGGGACGGGGAAACAAGAATGGGGACGGGTATTTCTTTGAGCGGGAAAGATGGGACGAGGACGGGGTAAATTTTCGCCCCGTTCCTATTCCCATCCCCGCTCGGGGATTTATTTCTTTCCCCATTGAGGACTGAGATTTTTCTCCAATGTGGGGCGAGGCCCTGACGGAAGTGGAGATTTTCCGTCCCATTGTCATCCCTGAGAATGCAAGCGATGCATGTGGCATTATATGCATTGAAGTGGTTAAAATTATTACGCAAAGTGCCAAGAGGTTGAGTGGTAGAATTGTATATTTGTTTCTTGTCCCTTGGTCCTACTTCAAATCCCATCAAAGGAAATTTTTATGCCTCTGTGAATTCAATCATTTTATATTTACCTTGTTTTCTCATATTTGCCTTCTTTTTTATTTGTCTTCTTTTATTTGTCTTACATTAATTATATGTGTTACATTACCTTCTTTTTTATTTGGCTTATTTTTTTATTTTTCCCTATTTCACTTCATTCCTTTTAATCATTCTAACTAGCGTAGCTTATTCACCTCACTTTTCAACGTTCGATTAGTCAGAGTTTTAAATTTATTCTTTCAAATTCATTCGATTTTTTTTCCAATGTCGCTACCATATAAGAACATGAATCTTTAGTATCAAATAATAATGCACTGTTCGTATGTATTTAGGGAATTTTTTAGTTATATAGCTGCTAGGCCTTGTATTTTTCCAAAAGGATGGACTTTTTAGTTATGAATAATTGATGCAACAATTTTATTTAAAGGATGAACTTTTTAGAGAATTTTTTGGATTCTTGACTGATAAAAATATTAATTTTAGTGACTAATTTTTTAAATTAAATAAATTTTGAGTTTTGAATTGTAAATTTATAGGTCTAAATGATGAACCTTTAACCTATATTTAATAAATCTTTAGGTTTAATTAATGAATCTTTTGACCTTTTAAGTGATAATTTTTTCTATTAATGGTGTGTATTCAACAGTGTATTGATGTGTGTACAGTAGATTATTGGTTAATGTGAAACTCATAGTCAAACAAATTCTGTTAATAAAATTTATTTATTTGTATTTATTTATTTATTTGAAATGATTTCATTAGTAAAGTTAACTGATCCACCTATGGCAAGTGGCTATTACTGAATTTAATGCTTTGTCTGATCGTATAAATAATTGTGTTTATTTACAAATAGTGTTTGCTGCTTTAGAAAATAGTAGTTTCTAGCAAAATTTTTAGGGGGGTCTCTAATAATAATAATTATTCGGGCAAAAATAACTATTTGGAAGAATTTTAGATATCTTAATCTAGTCAAACAATCATGACATTCGGTAAACAGCTGTTTGCAATAGCTGTCTACAAAAAGTTTTTTTTGAAAAATCTATTCTCATTAGCTTTTAGGAAGAGTTTTTTGTGGAAATAACATAATTGTCCATAACTTTGAAAAAATTATACCACATCCTATAAAAAAATAATTTGTAAATGATGACATAAATGAAAATTTATCAACATATATTTTTTTTGAAATAGCTAGTTTTAGCTACCCAACATTTTTTCTAAAAATAGCTAATTCAAACAACTAATATACAAACAACTAGTTCAAACAGTTAACAACTATTTCAAACAGTTAACAACTATTTACCAAACAGGGCCCTATATAAATTTGTTTTTCTAAGAATTAATCTTAAGGAAAGAAATTATTTTTTTTAAAAAATAAAATAGTGTCTGTCTAAATATGTTCACTTCCTCCTACCAAAATCTCCTAAAAGCTTACCAGATCTTCGAAAAATATTTCACAAACTAAGCAGATAAAATAATCATTCTTTTGTAAAATTAGCTATGAAGATCATTTGTCATATAATTCTTAATAACATTAATAAGCTTGGCACCATAATTGACTTTGTCATTAAAAACAAAAAAAAAAAAAAGAAAGAGACATGGGGACGGTTTTACGTCTGCCCCGTCTCGTATTGATTTTTTACCCTCCTTCAACCTTTTATAAGATGACATTTAATACCAAAATTACAAAATTCCCCTTCATCATTAAAATTTTAAAATTACAAATATTTTAGGGAGAAAATATAAAATCTTATAAAAATTTAATTTAAATTTAAAAAAGCAAGAAAATTAGGAAAATAAGTTTCAAATAAGATTTCATATTTTCTTATGAAAATAATTGTGAAACTTAAGGAAAATAAATTCTAAATAAAGAAATTATTACAATAGGAAGGTGAACTATAAAAATTAATTGATTTAACATATTGTAAAGAATTAAAAAAAGTTCACTTGAAAAAAAATACAAGTATTTCAAAAAGGCATTATAATATAATTATTAAAATTAATACATTTGTTCCAAAATCATGAATAAAAAATTTTTGTTTCCAAAAATAAATTAATAAATTAATTTTCACAATATTACTCACATTGTTTTCATATTTATTTTCTATTTTCTTCTTTTCTCACTTTCTTATAAATTTATTAAGATGTTTTCACTTTATCTCTAAATTATTTGTAGTTAACAAATCACAAAGGTGAAGGATGTTTTCAGAATTTGAGTGTTGAATGTTATTTTGTAAAAGGTTCAAGGGAAGTGAAAATTAATACAAATAGATCAAGCATTCAAAAAAAATTAATACGCGTTAGTTCAAAGAAATTAGGTGTAAAAACCTCGAAACATTAAGGATGATGACCCTCTCCCCACACATCGCCCAAAAAAAGTCTATCTTCAAAGCCTATTAAAACAAAATAGGGGATGAAAAGACACAACAATACTCACATCAAGATGCATTACAAGAAATCAAATGAGTTGTCAAGTAAAACAAAAACAAAAACAAAAACAAAAAAAGGGTTGTATTCTTTGTTCTATTATTAAATCAAAACAGAAAGACAAGTCAAGTAAAAGCTTTTATGCAGCCGCTTAGTCGAAATCTCACTTATCATCAGATTTTGTTATACGAGGCACAATAGTCTTATTAATCCCTGCACACCTAACCTTCTTCCAATAATTGAGTTAAGACCATCCTACTAGACTCATGAAATATTATTTGAGAGTCATAAAAAGGATGGTAATTAAAATTCTCTAAGTTAACTCCTCCAATAGCTTCTATGATCAAACAACAAAACATAAGCAGCCTTGCCAAAGCGAAGCAAAATGAGGTCTTGTTTAGCTTTAACATTAAAGATGTATGGAGCAAGTATTCAGACCGAGAACAACAATAACAACAACTAGTTTGAGTGTAAGTTCACTTTCACGAAATCTGAAAAAATTGAAATATATGCAGTCTTACCTCTACAGACACGACTGACTGTAGAAAGGTCGATTTCAATAGCAATTGGTCCTACCAATATGACACAAATTTCTAATGAACTCATAAATCTCTAATTAGCTGAATATTTAGCTGGATGAACTTACTTCAAATGTCTATTACCAAGTATATTTACACCATTAATGACAAAACATTATGCAATATTACCCTTGGATCAAACTAGCAATAATCTAGCTTACAGTTCTAAAACAGGAGCACGTCTAATGACTAACATCAAAACATAAAAGGAATACATTCATACCCCCACCAAAGACATTAAAGGTAGTCATGCATACCCACTTGATGCATGTGTATGTGCCTAATGAATTTGTACTTGGAACATGAATTGAATGAATCCATTTGATCCTTAGCTTGTTCTTTATCATCGTGGGCCTCCCATGATGTTTTGTTGCATTGAAATCCTGTAGCTTGGAACTGCAAATTTTCATAAAGAGGTATAGAAAAGTATTCTTTAAGTACTGTATATACCTATATATGTGCCAGCAAAACAAGTTCTCGATTTTCTTTTTTAAATCATAAAGATGTATAGAAATGTATACAAGGATAAAGATCCTCACCACTTTGCGAAATTTCACTAGATTGATAAGCAAAACTGGGTAAGGGGCTCCAATCTTCTGTTGTGAGCGAGCCGGGATCGATGATATCTTGAGTTTCAATAGAGTTGGTGCCATTGTGGGTTTGAGAAATCGATTCGTTGCACCCCTCTATCATCTTGAAAGGTTGGAAACTCGAATGAGCTCTTAGTCTTCCATCATTACCTTTAAGCCCTCTACTTTGCAGTCTCTCCAATGTTCTCATTCTTGCCCTAGCTCTTGCCTCCTTTCTCGCCTCTTTTGTGGTACTCTTCCTCTTTTGCTTAGGCTTGTTCTCTTTTGCAATTGTAGAGGCTCTTTTCCTCTTGGATGTCCCCTTCTTTTCTTCCACTATTGTGGACTCAACCTCACAATTGGATGTCGAATTAGACATGGAGGACTTGGTCACTCCACTTGAGCATGCATTCTTGCTTTGGAAGAGCTCTTGAATGGCTGGTTTCGCTTGAACCAACAACCATTCCACGGTGCTACTAGCCTTATCATACCCTAACATGTCTTGCAACTTGAAAAACGGGCAAGCAACCTCGAGGGAGAGTCTCATTCTCCGATCTCTTAGACCATGAGCAGTCCTAATCTTGCTATGCCTGTCTCTCTTCGAGGTTCTCCTCCTCTTCAAGCCAAGACCGGAGCTCGGCTTTGTGACTTCATTGTTCTTATTCCCATCTTCTACTATTCCATTGATGGTCTCCTCGCCCTTGTTCGAGTCCATCTTGGTAATCACCGCAAAGGTGGAGGAATCGTCGGTGACAATGGTGCTATTAGGCCTCCAGGAAGCTTGTTGAATCATTGCAAGCTCATGGAGACTACTAAAAGAATCACCAAAGATGTCTATTTCATTGCAAATCAAGGGGGAAGGTGAGTGATAATAAGATGTTTGGTAAGATGGGTCATCCTGCTTGGAGTTTGGGTTGAAATCATCACCTAGATAGCTCATCATCATATTGTCCACACAAAACATTGTTGGACTAACACTAACACTAACACCAACACCAACACCAACACCAACACCAACACCAATGCTATTATTGTTGAAAGTACTAAATGATGATGAGCTAAACATTGTGTGGTGTTTTCCCACTCTATGTGTTACTATCACCAAATATAATTACAGATCTAGCCAGCTAGACTCTCAATGGCACACAAAAATGCAAAGCTCTAGACTTTCCTCATCAATCAACCCTTATGCAAAGTAATAATTCAAAGAAAGAAGGAGCTAAAAAGGCTAAATATTGCTAAGTTGCCTACCTTATGAGTATTATTGTGGGGATGGGAGAGCTTGAGGGAGACAGCACGCAGGAATTGAAGAGAGACAAAGGAGGATGATCCTGATATGAGAAGGGTTAAGTAGAAGATGGAGGCCGGTCAGGAGGGATTTATTGATGAAGAATTCATGAAGCTCATCAGTTGTCTATCTTTCTTCCCATCGATCTTTTCCAGTGTCTGTCACATCTCCTGTGTGTGTTAGAGAGAGAGAGAGAGAGAGGGAGAGAGAGAATAGTCATGAATTGAAAGGGATAGGAGCAGAGGACAGAAATATAATTAATAGGTACAAGAAACAACATATACATAGCCATTTTTTTGTAGGTCATATATAACTTAAATCTATATGTAAAGGGGGAAATGAACATATATCAAATCAAAACACATACTTATTATTACTTGAAAAAAAAAAAGTGTTAATTGGGGGGGGGGGGGGGAGATGATCTTCATCCATTGAAGTTGGTATACATCATTTTTGTTACCAATTAAGCACCTTTTCGATGGCACCTATGCGTAAAATAAGCGTATGATATGTCAGTTTTTTTTTCCATAATACTGTTCTTGAGTGATATAATTAAAATTACTTGTTGAGCCTTTATATAAATTGGATCTAAAATAGAAGAACAATGCTTACAATTCAAGTGATTTTCTAATCCAAAATTAATTGGCAATAAGGGGGCATTCACTTGGTTAATTATATACCCGCTCAAGATCTGTAACTTTGCCAATGCGGGACAACCACTGTCATATATTCCAATATTACTTGTTAACAGACATCAAATTAATTATTTGATAATAAGTCTTTTAATTTCCGGCATACAAACGTTTGATATGTCAATTTTTTTCAATAAAATACTATTCTTGATTGACATAAATAAAATTGCTTGTTAAGCTTTTGTATAAATTGGATTTGAAATAAACGAACAATGCATACAGTTGAAGTGATGTTCTAACCCGTGCGGCATTGAAATTGGTCAAAATTGAATTTCTCTTTGAAATGAATCAAATTAACAGTATCACAAAATTTATTTGCGATATGAGTAATGAATTTACTAGGAAATTTCACGAATATATGTGCATAAATTAATGAATTCTTAAAAATAGAGTCTTTGAACAAAAACATTAATTTCGTAAATTTGATCATCAAACACTGAAGCCTCTATTAATTAAATTATACAGATTAACCACTTTGGGCATCATTTTTAACAGAAAGTTCGATTTACTGAAAGAAATGTAAGAGCATGATGTGCTGTATTTGCTTCCAAGGGAAGTTTAGGTCTCTTCAATAACGAAGTGGCCAACCCTAATCGACTGTATATTAACACATTAGTAATAGTCAAATCACATATATTACAAAGATATTGACATATAATTTCATTGTTTGTTTTTTATTTTATTTTATGAAGTGGCCCTTTTGCAGCGTGACGTTCTTCCTTGGAATATCCATTGGATGAACAATTGACTACCATATTAGAAATTTAGTGTTCAAAAATATTTGACACAAAGAAAGGTGGGATAAAAACTAATACAAACATGTCCACATTTTAAAAAATCAGAACAAATACCACAAGGAGGATGCATATCAATTATTATCTTTTTTTTGGGGTTTTGAATCCTCCATTTTACTGAAGTCAAGCTACTTTTGGTCCAATAAGGAGTAGAATTCTCCTATCACAGATTTTCTCTATTCATAAAACTTGTACCTAAGACCTTACTTAACACATTATTTGGATTGAGAAAAAGAGGAGGAAGGGAGAGTAAGAGAGGGAAGGTAATGGAGCGAAAGGGAAGGAGAGAAAGATGATGTGTACTCACCTTGTTTCTCATATATTTATTATAAGAGGGGATGGGGGGGAAGAGGGGAGAACCATTAAAAATCTTTCCTTCCCTTCATTTCCCCCTCGTTTTTGGGGTAGGTAAAAATGAGGAAAATAGGGGGAATGAGGGTGCAATATTCCCCTCGGTTCCCCTTATTGCTTCTTCATTTAATATTTCCAAACAAGGGAAATAAGTGTTCATTGATCTGCATTCCTCTCCTCTTCTCTTCTTTCCCCTCAATCCAAACAGATTATAAGGGAAAAAAATGTCAAACTATTTGAACCAACCTACGTTGATATCTCAATTATTATTTTTTTTTTGGGTTTTAGATCCTCTATTTTGCTGAAGTTGAGCTATTGTTGGCCCAATAAGAGTAGAACTCTTCCATCACAGATTTTCTCCTTTCACAAGACTTGAATTTGAGACCTTGCTTCAGGGGAGTAAGTGTCAAACCACTTAAACCAACTTATATTAATATATCAATTATTATCTTGCATAATAGTTTGAATACAACACATACTACCCCTTATATGTGTAAACATTATCACATGAGTTCTAGCAGCCCTAGTTGACGTCTTCACTTCCATTAGATCAACAGGCCTAGCTTCCCTACGTAATTTTCAACTAATTAGCAAATTCCACACAAAAAAAGGCTAAAGTTACAGCATCTGATTCCCATATTTTTTTGAGATGAGACTCCAAGATATTATTTGGATTGGGTTCAATGTTGACAAACCGAAGAATGTTATTGTTATTTTTCCTCATATTCTCATATTTTGCTTAGATGAGACTCGAAGATGTGATTTGGGTTTGGGTTTAATGTTGACAAGCCAAAGAATCTTATTGGTATTTTTCTTCAATCATATTCTTGTTAAGTTAATCAAAACATTGTTTCCCCTTGATTACTAAGCTGGGAACTTAATTAGGCCTAGCAAGGAATCATATTGGGGTTATCCATGTCCACTAGCCTCACTGGCATGTGCACCTACTCCTTGTGAAAGCATTCGGTATGTGATTGAAAATTAGAATATGTTCTCAAAAGTATAATGCATTATACTCCCATCTATCTAAGTTGCACTCTTTGTCAAATTTAAAATTCATTTGTTCAATCTCTGAATTCACATACAAAATCCCTAAATTTCATAGTTTTGAATTGGAGTATCTTTTCTTTAGATTCTCTAATGAATCTCGAGCCTAGCTAATTGTTTATACAACAATAACACCTCTCAGTCTGAGTTCTACTTTTACAGGTCTACAGTGATTTAGATGTAGGCAATATTACCTGTACCGGCATCATTATCCGTAGAGAGGTTGATTCTAAGAGACCTACAAAACAGGATTTTGTGAAAATATTTTATAGAAGAAGAATTTTATGAAAATATTTTATATAAAAAACTAAGGATAAGTAGCAGAAAATGAAGTAAAAAATGCTACTAAAGCAGGTGACAATAACTATGTAAACATAATTACTACAACATAGTTAAAATTGTTTATGATAAAGCTAAAATTTGATGATCATACTATTAAACTTTTCATATTAATTGGGTTGTAAGCAAAGAATCATGTATATAAGCTCAAATGAGGTTCCATCCCAAAATCAATTGACAATGAGTAGAGTAACTCACAAGTTTATATACATGTTCAAACCCTTTAATTTCATCAATGTGGGACAACACCCACTACTATATTCTTTGAATTTTATCAATGTAGGACAATACCCATTTTCATACTCCAATACGCCTCTTCACGTGTGGGCTACTAACAAGACCCAACACGTGCACACAATTTTAATCAAATGGGGACGGTAGCAAATTAAAATCGAGCAATCCGCTCTGATATTGTGTTAAACTTTTCATATTAATTGGATTATAAGCAAAGAATCATACATATAAGTTTAAATAAGGTTCCATCCCAAAACTAATTGACAATGGGTAGAGTAACTCATAAGTTTATATACATACTTAAGCCCTTTAATTTCATCAATGTGGGACAACACTCACTATCATATTCTGTGAATTTTATCAATGTGGGACAATACCCACTTTCATACTCCAACACATACTATAGAGAAATACAACGCATTATATTGCAGATATTATCGTCTAACAATGGAGTTGTCATACAATCAAAAACCAATGGATGAAACCAGTGATTAATGGGTCAAAAATCTATTAGTTTTATGAGGTTTTTACATTTGGCCCACTCGAACTATCATGTGTTGATTTTCTTAACCTCGACCTATTTGCATTGATTTTTAACCCCCTTCCAACTTTTCACAAAATAACATCTAACACGCAAATTTCAAAAACACCTTTCGTCTTTGTGATTTATAAATTATACATAATCTAAATACAAAATAAAAAATATTTATTGAGATCATAAGAATATAAGAAACTTAAGAAAATATACAGAATAGATTTGAAATTTCTTTTGTGTCGATATTGTTGTAAAAACTATGAATATAGGTTTCAAATGAACAATTTTAATTTAACTTACTGAAAATAGGAGCATAAATGAACAAAAAAATTCAAACCCTATTAACTATTAAAAAAAGGAAAAAATAAAAAATATAAATATAATAAAAAAAATATTTTATTATATTATTATATAGTTCTATAAATTTGTTTTTCTTGTTGTTCATAATTTCTCCATAATGAATTATTAATTTTATCTCTGATTTATTTGCCTAATATTCTTACTTTTTCTTAGTTTGCATTAAGATTTTTTATATTATCCCTTAAATATTTATAATTTCAAAATTTCACTAGTGAAGTGCATTTTCAAAATTTTGGATATTAGATGTTATTTTTTGAGAAGTTGTATGAGGTAAAGATTAATGCAAATAGGTTAGAATTAGAAAAAATCCGTGCATAAAAGTTCAAGTGGGCAAGTGTAAAACAACTCTTAGTTTTACACCATGCACCGGGTTCGAAAATCTAAAAATAACAATTGATCACAATGTAAATAGACCAGAAAGTATATAAAGATGAAGTCAGTTAGACTTTATGTGTAATTACGTATGTGAGCAAAATTAAAAGGGTCATAAATGAGCATTGGGTGGTGAATAAATCTAGTTATACTTGTTAAAATAACGGTTAGGTTCAGCTTTTTTCGCCCCTAATTTGCCTCAACTCTCAAAATTAGGATATCCGACTACAATGGAGATAAGATCGGATAGAAGTTCTAACCCTTTTGTCCGACCTGCTCTCGATCACTAAAAAAGTTTACTCTAAAATTTAGGCATATTTATTGCACTATTGAAGAATTTTGGATACTATTGAAATCAAATTTCATTTTTGCCGTAAATTGTTTGTTTATTGATACGTTGTTGTGTTTGATTAGTTGTGTTATTGATTTGGTTCTGAGTGAATTGATTTTCTACAATTCATAAGTGACTACTTTTTGCTGGACTAGCATTCTTGATTTTTGAAATTTTTGGTAAAGGTTTTGTGAGTCGGAATACATGTAGAATTATAAAATTTGTTAATGTATTTAGAGGAATAGGGGGTTGAAAGGGTGTAGAAATCTAAAAGAAATTGTCAATTGCAATCATCTAATAAGGTAGGGGTTTGAGGGTCAGGTGCGACCCAATAATCGGATGGTGCCCAAAGGGTCGGGGTAACGGTTGGGTATATGTTGATCCGCATGAGGCTTTAAGTAGAGCTAGGATCAAGAAAATTATATAGTAACCTTTATGACTCAATGCTCAACTTGTCCTGATCCTTAATTTGGTCAGTTCTACCAACAAATAATGGGTTAGGAGATAAATTGGGCGGATCGTCATCAGAATTCGATCCAATTGTCAACCGTTCACGTACGTCATTTATTTTCTTCAAATTTTCAATCTTTTTAGCTTGGTGGACTAAGTACCTATCGAATAGTTAAATTGTAAAAGATATAAGTCAGATGTTTTGTTAGACTCCTATTCATAGGCAATTGAATGGAATCAAAAAAATTGACATATAGAATGAAGTATACATGCCAAGTATAAGTACTCCAATAGAGTTGTAGGGTTGTTATGCATGAAGTACCCTAATAAACACCCAAAAAAATAAATAAAAAAGCTTACGCTAAGATTTATGACTATAACATCCAATTTGTTCAAGAACAATCTTAACCAAAAGTTTAAGTTGATAGTTGAAAGCTTAAGAACAGATTTATACTGTAACACGCCCCCTGATGCTAATACCCTTTGGGTATGAAGAGCGGATGCTGCAAAGACTCTCCCTACCTTGTACAATAAACCAATATGAGGGCGACTGAGATTCGAACTCGAGACCTCTTGCTCAGAAAGGTTCTGATATCATATTCAAGAACAATCTCAACTAAAAATTTAAACTAATAGTTGAAGTTTCAGAAATAAAATTTATACTCTAACACAATTTGAACTATGAAGGGAGATGCTAATGTGACTCAAGCTTAAGTTTATTAATTAGGGGCTAGTGAAAAGTGAAAACAAGCCGGTGTTAACCTACACGTGGTGGGGTTATGCCCTAGGGGAGGGCAATAATTCCAAGACTTAAATTTAGGCCTGCCAATGCTGAGGCAATGGCCAATTCTTTTGACTGGCGAGAGAGAGAGAGAGAGAGAGAGGGTGTTCTGTGTTCACTGTTCGTTTGCTTTTGAACGACAATGACACGCAAGAATTAATGGGATGGGAGATGAGATTCCTCCTCACCCCGCCTCTCTCTCTCTCGTTCCTCTCTCTCTCGTTCCTCTGTCAGGCAGCTGCTTCTGTGGCCATGTATATGTCTTTATCCATCCATCCATCTCTCTAAACCTTGCTTTTTGTTGGAATGTTAATTGGGTTCCCTCCAATGACGCGTGCTCATAGTTATCTCCACAGTAATACCACATCTTTCTTTCTCTTTCTCTCTCTACCCAGAGATCAGAAAGACCAAGAAGTGGGTTTCGTGTTCATGTTAGTCAAGATAGAAAGTAAGAGAGAGAAAATGGCTTCTTCTTGTTTGTCTCTCTCTCTCTCTATATATATATATTGCTTGTACTACTGCTTCACACTTTACAGTTTGCCCCACCAGGCCACCATTTTTTTCAAAACCTACTGTATATCTCATGCTTTTATTGCCTTTCATTCATATATTCATATGTACACATCACATAACAATAACATAATCCTTCACTAACAACATTATATCATATATACAAAGAAAAGGCCAATTTTTTTTGATTATTTCCATCGTCGTCTTCTCTGAATATCATTCACTAAACATATATATATACACATGCCCTCTCTATGGGCAGCCATTACTGAGTGTACTACATGGTCCTCTCATGTGCTAAGCTAGTTTTTCTGCCAATGGGGTTTGCTTTATTTGTCCCCCCCAAACGTACCCTAGATCTTTAAATTGTGCAATAAGAAGTAGCCCATGCACAGTGATCTTTGTTGGATGGATACATGTGGTTGTGTGTGTACCACTTAAATGCCTAAGTAGCTACCTAGTAAGTTAGTCTTCAAGATGAAATTATTTAGGAGTTGTACTACCAACACAATTGCTAGCTAGGTGGAGCTGCTTTTTTGAATTTGATGGTTACAAAATGATTATAACTGACACAGTTTTCTGTATGCTGCAGAGTGTTGACCGGTTAAATGACAGCTCGCACATGGAAGACACTAAAATTAAAGGCGGAAAAGAAATACAAACATTACATTCGCTTTCACTGGGATGTCTGGTCATATATTTATGGACTAGCTGATTAAGAACGAGAGCACACAATCATGAAGCAAAAAGTTGGATGGTCCATTAGTGGTAATTAGTGACGGTAAAGGGTTTTGGGTCTATGTGTGCGGATTAGAATGTGAGAAATTAATCATCTCCGGTTGTCTTATCTACTTCCGATCTGATGGAATCAAATGCTTCTTTTAGATTTGATCCAGATTGGATTGGAACTTAATTAGTTGGATTTGAACCAATCAAATTAACATTGTTTTTCTCTTTTTTTTTATTAGACACTAATGTCATAGGTTGCCGATCTTAGATCACATTTGAGTTGAGCAATGAATTTTGCATCGGGGCATTCGACTAATATTACATTAAAAATTAAATAAGAACAATTAATCCACGAGAGGAGAATAGTAGCAAGCAGTGGTAGTAGCAACTCACCGGCTGACAATAATGGTACTAAACGATATAGAAAATAGTCGTAAGTGGCGAGCTAGGGAGTGGGAAAGATGGTAAGGGGCACCAAGTGACATGAGAAAGAGGGAATAATTTCTTATGTGTTTTCGACAGAAACACATGCTCTAATTGACTATGTGTATGTATTTTTCACTTGTATATTTGTCATATGTTAATTTCTTAATATATATCTGTTGTTGTGGTTCTTGTGGTACATATATTAGGGGTGTTTATGGTTCGGGTACCCGAACCAAAGGAGATTTCGGTTCGGGTACCCGAAATTTTGGGTCGGTAAAATAGTGAACCGTATCCGAACTGAAACTTTTGGGTAACTGAAATTTGGGTACCCGAAAATTTCGGTTCGGGTTTTTGGTTATCCAATAACCCATTTTTTCTAAAATATTTTTTCCTATTTTGCCTAATAATTTTGTTGTACCCATAATATAATTATTTCTATTTATGCTATAAAAAGTTGTTGTATTGAGCCAAGTTACACTTTAAATTATTGCAAAATATGACAATATAACCGGATATCTTATCACCATTCACATTTCAATTAATCTACACTTCCATAAGACATAAGCTTGTTAACATCATATTCATGCCCAACACATTCAAATAAAATAATGCAACAAAGTCAAAGTACTTATCTTCTTCGGGTTTCTGAATACTTGACTTATAAAGTCTTTAGAGAATCGATGATATAAAAAAGTTTTGAAAAAGTTTTAAAAAAAGTTTCAGATTTTCGGGTACCCGAATCTTCAAAATGCCCAAACCGTACCCGAACCAATAACCGAAAAAAAATATTGGTTCGGGTACCCGACCCAAAATTTTCAAATATTTCGGTTCGAATACCCGAGATTTCGGATCGGATAGCGGGTTTTCGGTTCGGGTTATTGGTTACGGATATTTTTGAACACCCCTAACGTATATATCTGCTTCAATCTTATAGTACTAGAGTCTCATCAAAAATCTGCCCCATCAGAGATGAAAGACATATGGTAGAACTAGAATAGAAGGCAAGGATTTCAGGCAGGGTGATAGGGGGCATAGGAATGCAACCAAGACAATTTGGAGGAGGGATTAGGGTTATTAAGTTTCAACATTGTCAAATTTTGTTTTTTAAACTTAAAAATTGATTGTTAATTGGATGTAACATCTCTCCCTCGTAATCATCTAATATGACTTAGATTCGAATCAATTTTCTATTTGCTAAATTTGAATCAGACTGTTTTACCATGAATCACGTCGAATTGACCTCGAACTAATGTTTAGTTGTCATCCCTAGTGATAAGTGAACATGTGTACGTATGTGCGTACGTGCACGAACCCTCGCCTCCTCCTCCTCCCTTCTCTCATCTCTTTAAAAAAACAAAGAAACTTCCTTCTTGTTTCTTAAGTCCCAATTTTTCTTTGGTTATGATCTTTATATTATTATTTCTTCTCCTGAAAAAATATTTGTGATAGTGTCTATGTAGCCTCTTTTGGTGGATGGTGTTATCGCTAATTGTGGCAGCAGTTCTAGCAATCCAATTCCTGTTGTTCTACTGGTCATTAATTCTAAGCTGGATGGGGTGTATTAGAATGTTTCGTTAATTATTAGGTATCTTATAATTATATTACATTAGTTGTATTTTTAGTTTAGCTTTTCGTTGAAGGAGACATGTACATAGCTTATTAGGAGTTTTGATTTTAGGAGTTTCTTTAGATTCGGCGTGTCTTTATGAAGTATTGTAAGATGAGTTATACTTTTTGCGCTAGCCGCTTTACCTGTTTTTACACGTATTGTTAATTATCGAAAAAACAATATTCATCTGCTATAATTGACATCAATTCTTCAAATACGAATCACAAAAGTAAGATAATTCTTTTTCAAGGAACAACTATAAAAGTGTCTAGAGGAGTTATAATCATTTAGATGTTTTGGAGAAGACCTATCCAATAATTCAACGAGTGTAATATAATTATAGGCCACTCAATCCGTTAATTAGTCACGGTGAAAAAGATGCATGTTTACAAGTCCTGGCCTGTTAAAACTTGTACTCCTTAGTGAGCTTTGAAGCTACCAAGTGGTTGTTGCCTCAATGACATCAACCCTAGAATTGCTTCATCTTGAGTTTCCAGTCCTACAATCAAGGACCATTGCCTGAAAACAGATAGTACCATACTGGTTATGGCTCTATCTATATATCAGCCTAGCTATATATTAAGCTCCCCCTATATATAGGTGGGGTGACTTAGTAGGTATAGGGTTATCCAAGAGGCTTGAAAAATTTATAGATGATGTTCCCCTAAATAGGGTTTAGTGGTGAAAAAAAATGATTGAAGGAATGGTGTGACATGATAATAATTATGCTAATTAATAGGTTTGGATTGTTAGTCTTCAATCTTACTTTTAGTTGGTTACTGTTTTTTAATTCTTGTTTTTAGGCTTGTACCTCTGTGACTTGGATTTCAAACAGGATATATTTGAATGACTGAATTTAAAATTCGAATAAAATTTTCTTAACTTTTTTTCAGATCAGATACATTTTTACCAAGCTTATAATTAACAAGATATACCAACAGGGGTACTTGGGTGGGGGACAAATAAAGGAAGGGTGTTATGTGCATTTTTTGCCCCGTTCAAAAAGAGTAAATATACAATTAGGTCAAAAGTACTTAATTAAGTGATGTCACATGGTATTTTGGATAAAGATCCATAATATAAATTTCCCTTTTCGTCATCACTAATTTTTAGCATACTCGTACACGGTATGTTCCAACATTGTATCTAAGAACATTTTAACCGCTAACGGCTCCCTAACGCTATTAATCTCTAATCGCTAATCTTAATCGCTACTGACTGTTGGTAAATGCTGACTGTTAACTATTTACTCCCACTAAAGGTTATTCGTAGCCGTTACTAATTGGGGGTAAACATTAATAAACAGCAGTAAACATTAACCGCTATTCTTTACCACCGATAAACATTGGTGATTACTGATAAACAGTTGCTAATCAAGAACCGCTAATTCTGAATGTCAAAACAAACGGACATTTATTTATAAAGGTTAAAATTTAATCACCTCTTTTCTACAGCAAAATAATAGAAATTCATAGGGTAACCAAAAAAATTACGACTTGAGTACTTCAATGTCTCCTTTGAATAACTTGAGCCAATGATGAAATGGGCACTTACTACTTGCCTAAGCAATGTACGTAGCCCTAGCTCTAGTGTGACGCAAAGGAGTTGGGCATTTCGACTCATTAATTGTGATGGTGAATTCAACCAGAGTACACTCTCACAGCGCTTGAATTAAAGCTCTCTAAGTGTCAAACACTTTTCATGGCGACTGACATGCTTTTTTTTTTTTTTTGTTTT
This sequence comes from Carnegiea gigantea, assembly GCA_029747015.1. Taxonomy (NCBI): domain Eukaryota; kingdom Viridiplantae; phylum Streptophyta; class Magnoliopsida; order Caryophyllales; family Cactaceae; genus Carnegiea; species Carnegiea gigantea. The sequence continues at coordinate 403,646 of JAKOGI010000005.1, read as the reverse complement.
TTGTTTTTGGTCTTGGAGATTTCGTATAAAACATATTTACTAAAATGATGGAAATAAGGGGGAAACTAAACCATAAAAACGATTTAGTAAGAAAATTAAAAAGAAATATTTCAAGGAACATAATGTTATAAATGATATTACCGAACATTCTCCTTTTCTCCCTTTAATTAAAAACAAAATCTTGCCCCTTTGCCTCAATTTTTTTTCTCAATATTGGTGTTTGTAATATCCCCCACCATAAAAAGAATCTTTGATTCAATAATTGTGAGACTCGGTTTCTCCCTTTTTAATTGAAGCCATTGTATGACATTATGGAGAGATTAAGGCCCTGCTCTTTTCGTAGGTTTTTTTGGATTTATCAATCTCAACTCACTTCAACTTACTTCAACCCACTTCAACCAACTTTAACCCACCTGTGAAAAAAAAAAATACCAAGCTCAACCCACTTCAACCTACCTCAACCAACCTCAACCAACCTCAACCCATCCCTTCATAATTACATTCTAATTATTTTAACACACTTCAATCCACCACAAAAAAATATACCACCTTCAACCCACTTCAACCTACTTCAATTCACTTCAATCCACTTCAACCTATTTCAACCCACCTCAAAAAAAAAAAAAAAATACCAACTTCAACTCACCTCAACCCACTTCACCCTTTTACCCACCCCAATTTACCTACGAAAAGTTTTGGTCGGGGAGCAAATACTGCTTTAAAACTAGACCAAGAGCCTATTCTTTTTGTGGGTAAATTGAGATAGATAAAAGGGTGAAGTGGGTTGAGGTTGATTGAGGTGGGTTAAAGTTGGTATTTTTTTTTTGAGGTGGGTTGAAGTTGGTGTATTTTTTTGTAGTGGGTTGAAGTGTGTTAAAATAATGAGAATGTAATTGTGAAGGGGTGGGTTGAAGTAGGTTGAGGTAGGTTGAGGTTGGTTGAAATGGGCTGAGGTTAATATTTTTTTTCAGGTGGGTTAAAATTAGTTGAAGTGGGTTGAAGTAGGTTGAAGTAGATTGAGATTGATAAATCTAAAAAGACCTATGAAAAGAACAGGGCCTAAGTATAGTAAGTTTTTTCAATCTAAAAAATAAGTAAGATTTTTCATTTTGCCCGCACATTGTGGATCTTTCAGAAGGGATACTTCTACAAGTACAGTCCACAGATACTTGCAGAAACAAATTGTCTATATCTAAATTTTCTGATACCTTATAATTAATTAAAATAGATCCACACTAAAAATTTTCATTATTATTGTTGTCAATGGATTGCAGCTACTTACTTAGCGGCGTAGCCCTGATATACCTTTCGAGACTAAAGGATCAAGCTTGATGCCCTTGATCAATCCTTTGGTGCTCTCACTTTGCTTGGCAGTGGGCGTTGTATAGACACATCAGCCAAGCCTTTTGATCAGCCTTAGCTTCGCACGTTAATTAGGGTCCGTTTGGGAGGAGAGTAGGTTAGAAGAGTAAGAGTAAATAAGACTATAAGAGTGAGAAGGAGTAGGAGTAAGGGAGAGTAAATACGAATAAGTTGTTTACCCTTGTTTGGGAGTTCAAGGGGAATAAGCACTTTCCCTTGTTTGGAAGAATAAGAGAGTAAATAAACGAATTAACACATTTGCCTTTATAAAATAGATTAAAATATATTATAGCTAGATTTATGGGGACAAATAAGTAAAATAATCCCCTTAATCCTCACGTACTCCTCCTTACAACCCACATTGGAGAGTAAGAAGATTGGGGGGAATGAAAAGTCACGGTGAGTAAGAGTTACTCCTCCTTACCCCTCCTTATTCTCCTCTTACTCTCAAACAAGGGTAAGGAGGAGTACATACTCTCCTTTAATCCTCCTTACTCTCCTTTAATCCCCATCCAAACAGACCCTCAGGGATGTGCAAAAAAATCCGAAGCTGAAAATCGAAAAAATCGAACCGAAAAACCGAATAAATTTTTCAAAAAATCAGTTTGGTTAACCAAACCAAAAAAAAATTTTCAGTTTTCAGTTCAGTTACGGTTCGGACAATCTGAAAATTCGGTTATTAACCGAACTGAAAATTATTTTGTTTTTTAAAAAATTATACATAAAAAAATAAAAAAATTAGGCAACAAATTGCACTTTTTTATTATTTATAAATGGTAATCAAAGTTCAATTTTTATAAAAAGAATTTAAACATGAAAAATAAAAAATTTAGGTAAGAAAGTATATGGTTTGGATTTTGGAGGAATCAAAAATTTTGGTTAACTGAAAATAGTTAACCGAAATTTTTGGTTTGGTTATAGTTCAAAATTTTTTTAAACCAAAAAACCGATTAATCGATTTTCTATTAACCGAAACTCCAGTTAACTGATTTTACACATCCCTAACGTAGGTACTCTACCATGTTGGCCGGTCCTGAATAGGAAACCCAACAAATGACAAGTTTACTATTAAAAAAAAAATTAATAAAGATATTGCAAAGAAACCCACTTGCAAAGCAAAGGAAGCATTTTGCTGCGGTAGGTTTCGAATGCTGGGTGAAAAAAATAGTAAATACTCGATCCTCACTTAGGGTAGAAGTTTTACTCGTACTCAATGGATATTTGTTTCGTTCAAGTCGAAAAAATTTGGTGAAAATTCGAAATATATAGATGATGGATGATGGTTTGATGGATTGGGTTGGATAACTTGGATCCTGGTGGTACTCCTCCAACCTGTCACTTGATCCATCACTTGCTTAGTCAGTCACTTGTTTATACTCATTTTGTAATTAGTTCACTTTTTATGTTTGTCCTTTAAATTTTATCCATTTTTTGGTTGATCATATTTGAAACTTTATGATTTTCATTAAAATTAATGTGATAAATATGATTATTCAATCATTTCTTATACCTAAAATATCTTTTTTAACTTTTCAAAAAGTAAAGCTTATTTTTTCTTATAAATTTACTAACATATTACGCATAACCTTTTATTACTCGTCTACAACTCGATCTACCCGTTTTTACCCGCGGATGGTGGATGGATTGATTGCATGAAATGGATAAAAGTATGTGATGGATGCGGATGATGGTTCGCCTGATCTGGTTACTTTTTGAGATCTAAGTCATCCTTTTTTTTTTTTTTTTGGTGGTCTTGCGCTATTGTGATTTTATTTATTCAATTGAATTAAAATCTACTTTAACTTCTCATTGGAGAAAAGGGTACTAGTAGAAAACAAAAGGAGACATGCAGTAGATACTTACCCAAGATTGAAGCTAGCATAGCATCTTTGTATCAGTTGGCTCTTTCAATGTACGAAGAGCCAATACATATAGTACAACTTACTGTTAGATAGGGCCTTACCCCTGGCCTGTGGCTGTGGCTGCGGCTGCGGCTGTGGCTGGCTTCATCAAAAGTGAATCAGTTGGTGTACTAAACTTTTATGCACGATTGGCCCTATACATGCAGGATAGATAAGCACAATCAATTGCTTTAACTGGAGACAAACTTTACAATAACTCTCTATGTCACTTTGGATGTGCTGCTGCAGATAGTTGAAAACATTGGTACATTGATACATGTTATGTTCAGGCAATAATAATGTAACTTTGTTTTCAGTCACGTGCACAACTCATGCCCACTTTGAAGACCTGGCTACAATTTGCTCTTAACCATTTATGCGTCTAGTACTGAATTGTTTGTCACTTTGAGCAACCATATGTAAGATGTTGATCAAAACAAGCCAAGGGCCTGGACTTGTGGTCTGAATGGCGTCATTTCCCTTTAGTCATTCTCACCTCCGTGGCGGGCACAAGTCTCAATGGGCATCATTACAAGAGAAATTGTGGGCCAAATGACTTGTTCTGAATTACAGTTATTTCTGACTTACCATAAAAAAAATTTAGTTCGAATATCTTGGAGAGTGGCAAGTAGGAATAGGTCTCTTCGATCTTCTGGCGGGGAAAAATGTTGTTAACAAAGCCGACTCGGTGAAATGGATGAAAGACAAAGTTATTTTCAATATTATCTATCTTTATAATCCTATTATATATTTAAGTTATTTTAAAGAATCTGTTAGTTTTTTTTTTTCCGAAAATACATTAATATAAAAGTGAGGAGTACTATTTTTGGATTAAATATCTAACATCATCAATGAATTAATATAATTTCAATTCATTACCTACATTAATTTGAGTTAAGAAAGTTGATAAAAAAAATTTTATTTGGCGAAGAAAAACTTTTAATCCTATTACTAATTCAAATTTATACATCAGAATTAGATATATCTAAGTAATCAGTTAGCATAATATGTACTTACAGTATGGGACTAATTAACTAGGCAATTTGTATCAATCTAAATAGGAGTATTCTTTGGGTGAAAACGAAGGGTCAGATGTTATCTGTCTATGTTAGATATAATAAAATAAAATCTTTGACACTTACTTATTCTTATATGATGAATTGTTTTGAAATTAGGCCTAAATTTTAAGACTGAAAATAGTTTTAACTAGAAGCGTTATGGGTTATGAGTAATGTAAATTATTATTATTCATATGTAAAAAGGAATTCATGCAACCTTTAGATAATACAAGTACTTTTGGGGGGGGGGGGGGGTTGGCAATATTCATGCATTCCAACTAAAACATGCTATTTACAAGCTACTTTGGGCATTCCCCAAGGAAACTACATCAAAAACTAATTGTAATTTATAATCTAATCTATCCAATGCTTATATAAACCCTTTCTCCCCTCAAGATGTAATTTGACTTCCATCTTCGATCTGTAAACAATAACATTGATATCTTCTTTGAAAACTCCCTTATTCCTTTCCATCCGAATGTTGTAGACAACCGCAGCAAAAAGAGTAAGCAGAATTAGCTTCTGTGATCTAGGAAAACCATCAATTATCCTCTATGCATCATGCCAAGTATATATGAGCTTGAATACCACCATAAATCTGCTCCATCCACTACACAGAAAATTTGCACTGAAAAATCAAGCGCTCTGTGCTTTCTGGCCTTCGACAAAACAACGAGCATGTATCAGTTAATACACCCATATTGCCAAGTCTGTCTCTTGCGGCTAACTTCCCTTAGAAAGGGGAAGAGAAGCCATGTTATAGAAGTACGCTTGGGTACATGTACTTTGTGCCATGCCCGTTTGCTTCAAGCTGCTAATTCCTTTCCATTTTTATCTCATTGCAAGCAACTACAGTGAAACATTTGCCATTTACCTCAACGGGCCACTGTCCTAGGTCAGTGTCATACCATTTTTCTAGCTGTTCTCCAATTTTCATTAGCTTCCTCTACTACTAAAAATCACCCATTTTTCGCCGAAAATTCCAACAGAAAAAGGCAAAAACGGATGGCCACAGGAAGCTGTTTAGATGGAATTCCGACGGCTAGCTTTTCCGTCTTGTTAAATTTTGTCGGAAATTCCAACTGATTCTGGTAGTCCATTTGAAATTTCAGATATTTTAAAATTTTTTAAAAGGAAAAATTCCAATGGATTACAACCTCTCCGTCAGGCGTTTGAAATTTATAAAAAAATTAAAGCACATAATTGTGTCTATATATTGTAATGCCCCGACTCCTTTTCGGGCCGTAAACAGTTATCAGAAACAGTTTCAAAGGTCGTCAAATGGCCCCACAAATCAGCACAAGTTTTTCAGCGTATTTTGTACTCGCTCACATGCTACCTGAAAAATTTACCAGGATGTCACATCATAAGATTTCTTCACAGTAAGCACGTTTAACTGTGAAGTTCTTAAGAATAGACTTCCTGAAAAGAATGTTCATATTTAATAATATAAGTAGTCTCTTTAAATCTTTAAGTCTAAACTCATAGTGCTACAATCACGCCGACTTGAAGCACAAAATGTCCTCGTTATGCCTCACAACCCAAACAACTCATGTGTCTTCTTGACCTGTGGCCCAATCCATAATATAATCTTTGTCCCCTAGATGACTACCGAGGACTCTCCCGTCCACTAGGGCAACTCACTGTCGCGAGTCGACTATGATACTATCTGTAACACCCGGGCTATCTTTGCCCCTCTAAATGACTGCCTATGGCTCTTTTGTCCACTAGGGTAACTCACTGTCACGGGTCGGCTATGATACCATCTGTAACGCTCCGCCCCCTCCCGTGCCGCAGTAGGAACAACTTTAAGGATTATCGACTAGCCCCACAAATCACCACAAGTTTTTCGGCGTGCTTTGTTCTCGCTCATACACTACTTGGCAAACTTCTGAACAGGTCACTTATCATAAGATTTCTCCACAACAAATATGCTTAACTGTGAAGTTTTAAAAAGTAGGCTCCCCACAAATGAAGGTACACATTTGATGATATGAATAGTCATCTCAATCCTTTTTAAGACATAATTGAGCTATTACATTTACCCTTACTTCAAGACAGCACAACGTCCTCGGTGTGCTTCACTAACCTGCCTACTTACAAGTCCTCTTGAGTGGCGGTTCATCCTAGTATTTTTGCCCTGCTGAGTGATAGCCCAAGGCTTTCCTATCCACTGACACACCTCACAGTCGTGAGTCGACTCTAATACCATCTATAATGCTCTGACCCCTCATGGATTGCAGACAGTTATTACTTATTAGGAACAACATCAAGGATCGCCGACTGACCCCATAAATCACCACAAGTTTTTCCGACATGTTTCATTCTTGCTCACACACTGCATGAGAAACTTCTGAGAAGGTCACCTATCCTAAGATTTTTTCACATCCAGCTGGCCTAACTGTGGAGTTCTTAATAGTATACTCTCCGAAACAGAAAATTCACATTTGGTGATTGAGGCATCATTTCAATCTTTTTTAAGGTATACTCGAGGTATTATATATATAATCGAATTACCAACTAGCTAAATGACAAAAAGTAAAAACTTATAATAATGACTTTATTTTTTGAATAAAAACGGATTAACAAACCAAAAACTTACTTTATCATAACAACCATCATAAACACTTTTCTTTTGCAACAGATTAACCAACAACAAACTAATTAACAAAAAATTAAATCCTATAATTCACAATAACAATTTTATACGTAGTTTAATGGATGCACTATAACCCAAATCTAAATGTTAGTACCATTTAAAGTAAAAAGAACAGAAAGAAATCACAAATTAAAAAAAAAAAAAAAAACAGAGAGAAGGAGCGGCGGTGGTGAGGTGATTCCAGCAGTAATATTGGATGGTTAACGAAGGTAGGCGACTATTAGATGGCTGGAGGGGGGATGCGCCTATCGGCCATGGACATTGATTCTTCTGCATGTAAGCAGCCTGTAGGCAGAAGTATGTAGCATATGAACTCTGATTTATCTGTTTGTTGCCAAAACTATGTAACATATAAATTTTGATTCTTCTGCCTGTTGGTAGAACTATGTAACATATAAACTTTGAATCTTTTGCCTGTAGGCAGATCTGTGTAGCATATAAACTTTTATTCATCTGTCTGTTGGCAGAACTATATAGCATATGAACTTTGATTATTCTGCCTATAGGCAGACCTATGTAGCATATGAACTTCGATTCATTTGCCTATTGACAGCGTACGGCGATATTTACAATGAACCTTGAAATACTACTATGTCATTCGAGTCAAAAATGTTATAAGTTGATACAATGTAGCGCGTTAATTATAAATAGTTTCATGGTAATGTGTATGACAAACTATTATCTATGGCACTTCAATCTTAGTCAAACAATTATCTTTAATAAAGGGTATAGGTAACAATGTACTTGCAGGCATAAAATATTTCCTTTTAGTCGATGGATGCTCTTTCTGTAAAATTTCAATATAGGCTCTTTATTCATGAAAAATTACTTTTAAACCCCGATTTTTTATACACTAGATACCTTTTCAATTTATGAGTCTGTGGGGAACTAGTAGGTCATAATTATAAATTTCCTTTGTGAGGTTGGACATGATGAAATGCCTTACCTTTGTTCGTTTGTGAATTTCAGTAACTCAAGCAAACTTCAGTCTATAATATCACGCATCCTTTGCCATTTTATTATGCCATTTGTCATATATATCTCCCAAAATTGGCTAGACTCTCACATATTTAGTAAAACCATTGGAGTCTTAATTCTCATGATTATTGTCCTTCACTTAGCTCTCTCTATTGCTGAATGAACCTTTTACCACAAGATCGTTAATTTAATACAACAACTTGAACTAGGTCCATCAAGACCTTAATTACTTTGCTTTTTTCATGTTTAAAATTCCTTATTTTGTATTTTATCTATCAACCCTTTCTCAAGAACACATTTAATCAAATATACTTGGAACTAAGTATATGATGTCAGCTAACTTATACTTGAGGATTCTCTTGACCAATTAAACACCAAGTAACCATAATACTCAAAACAAATTATTATGTTCGAGCCTCTCTTAAACTAACTCCACTAGTAGGTCATTAATTGGGTTGAAACTCGGTCAAGTGGTTAGGTTTAGTCACTTAGTCCCCCAAATGCTCTGTGAATGCGAAGCTAGATAGTTAAACCTCCTTCTTCACACCTAGAATACTTACTCACCTATCTCGATTATCGTGTTTTAGAATACAAGAATATCATTTAAATTATGGAACTCTTCACTAAGTACCATCTTCTTTCACACCCAACTCACTCAACTAGCGAGACCTCTCTCCTAGGCCTAGCCATAGTCAAATTTAGAAGAAGTAAATTCATCCAAATGCCCTCAAAACATAATATATGTATTCAAGCTATTGAATGCATCTAAAATTAGCTCAACGTAATTTGTACTATCATTTAAAACCTTCTTCTAAAACACAATTGCAAATCATGAATAGTTTAATTTGCTCCACCAACTGAGGTTTCATAAAATTAAATCCCAATGGTCAAATTATTCAATCTCCACTCAATTCGTTCACATAGTATTTGTAATCAAAGGCCTTCTAATGACTCCACTTTCATATAGTGTGTAAACTCTATACTATGTACTTAACTCTCAAATTAACCAGTATATAAGCTGAGTTCCTCAATAGAGCGTGCTTTGCTTACATGAATCAATTTCAAATATGATTACCCACTGAATTTAATTGCTTTTGACATTTAAAATAGATTTAATTCATCACGAAAAATGGGGTAAACCTTTTTACCCTGAGAGGAAGAGATGAGAAGAGGAGCAAGGTGGCGGTGGAATCGCCGGTCAGCAGCAGACAAGCAGGGCAGCACCATGTAGCCCCACCCTACAGGCAGCGATGGTGACAACGACTGTGTCTACAGCGGTGGTCCAATGTATTTAACGGGGTGACGAATGTGTCTCCGGTGATGGCTAGCTGTGAGATGGAGAGAAGGAGAGTAAGTGATGGAAAGATGAGATAGGGTTTTTTTTTCCCTTTTTCCAATGCCTTCTTGAACATATCATAAAAGAAACTCTTCCTTCACCCTTATTTGTTGCATGCGTGGCCCTTTCTTCTTCTTCTTCCTTTTTCCTTTTTTCTCTTTTTTTGTTGTATTAGATTTTTATCTTATTAAATTTAATTCAAACTTATCCCAAAAATTTTCTACACATGCTTAAATTTAGAACCATATAAATGGCTAATGCTTAATCCACATATTTTTCTTCTTTTCTCCTTTTTTTCGTTTCATTTAATTTCCTTTCCTTTATCATTAAGCAAATCGATTAATTGTTTGGTCAAATGCGTATCTTTGTGCAAGCATGTACATTCGTATAATTATCCTAGCTTTAGTGCATTTAATGACTTTATAACACTATAAATTACTTAATTGGGCTACCTTTTGCATAAATTTTTGCACACTCACTTCTCCCATTAACATTGTGAACATATAATTGATATGAAATTTAAAACAATTAAAATGGCGCGGGTTTTACATTTTGTGCTCTTCATTCTTCCATTTTTTATGCTTCACCAAGAAACCTCACACAAGAATCCCACTCTCAGAAAAATCAAAATAAAAAAAGCAATGATAATTTTCTTCAATTTTTTTTTTCGGTGGCTTTTCACTTGAAAGTCAACTAATGACTAAGAAGTCAAAATTCCCAAACTTGACATCTTAGATCATGGAAGTTGAAGGGCCAATGGACCTAGGGTTTATGGGAAGTAGGTGAAATTGGAATGGAAGAGGAGGGAGAAAAGTCATGGAATAGATGAGTTCGATGAAGACCCAATCTTTTTTTAAAAAAAAATAAATTTAATTTGATTCCATTCTAAGTCCTCACCAAATATTTGGGTTCAAGAATTAAATCTCACCTCAACCTCCATGTACGGAGTCCCAATTCGATTATATTCCACTGTTCTCTTCAAATATGGCCTAAATGAGGTCCATGGAGCATGTCATTGGCTCTTACTGTTAGGCCTGGCAACGGGTCGGATTTGGGGCGGGTGAAGCTCCACCCGCATCCATCCACTCCACTCGATCCACCCGTCATCCACTCATCCGCTCACCCGCATCCAATCCACCCACCACCCACGGATGAAGCGGGTAGTAAACTGGTGAAACAGATGAAACGCGTTCTATCTCATTTTATTCGTTTATCGCTCAAATAAGGTTCAAAAACTTAAAAAATTTAAAATATACAAAACAATAACCACATGCCCTAATCGTAAACATAACAATTATCACAAATGATAAAGATACCAAACATAAGTTTTATATATACACACACACACACACACACACACACACACATATATATATATCTACAAATATATATATATATATATATATATATATATATATATATATATATATATATATATATATATATATATATATATATATATATATATATATATATACATACCTATATATATATATATATATATATATATATATATATATATATATATATATATATATATATATATGAGCGGGTGACGGATCGGATGGACTGTCACCCGAATCCGACCCGATCCATCACCCGATTATCCATCACCCGTTTAATTCACCCGTTTAGTCGGGTTTTCACCCGATTTTTCGGGTCGGGTGAATCGGGTATCTATCGGGGTCGGGTGAAATTGTCAGGCCTACTTAATGTTCTTATATCTTTCAAATTTTGCTCTTTATAGTACAAATCTCATTATTCATCTATCTCATCCATAAAATTTCAGCAATGGAGCCCATCACAGAATTAACATTTCCTTTTTAATTAATTAAATTCAGTGTGGGGGATAGCTTCTTTCTCCTTTTTCGATCCCGATATTCAATACGTGTCATTTCACAGCAACTGCCGCCCTCTACACCGCGTTTTATCGCACTACCAAAACCCCCCACAATGAAAATAAAAGTCTAACAAAACACCTTGTGAGCTCTTTTTCGTTGAGAGGATGCCCATCAAAATTAAGCGACAAGTGCATTGGCTCATGTGTTATTTGTCCCAACTCATATTGTCCTAATAAATTTATCATTGATTTATTCTAATAAACTCTCCCTCTCTGTAAAAGTTTAGTTTCTTTCCTTTTTGTGAAAATTAGGCTTTGTTTGGTCTTTAAAAAATTTAAGGAAAAGAAAAGTTGAAGGAAAAAAAAATGTGAAGGAGAAAAAAGTAGGGAGAAAATGAGTTTTTTTTCTCTTGTTTGGATTAAGAAAAAAAATATAAGAATTTAGATGAGAAATTTGAATGTTGATGAACTGCTTGAATCATGTTGATGTCATCTAAGTAGTACAAGGTTGGAGGAGTCCTCAAACTTTCCTCACAATTTTATGAGTAAAATTTCATTACTTGTTTCTAACAATTTTTCCACCTAATTTTCCTCTATATTTTTTTCTTTGTGATTTTCTTTAAACCAAACACAATAAAAAAGTAGCTTTTTCAAATTTTTTTCTGTCCACCAAATTTTCCAAGGTCCAAACGAAACCTTAGAGTTTCTCTCCTCCTCCTTGTGAGAGTCAAAGTTTTCCTTTTTACGTACGATTTTATTTCTTGCATTTTGTGCGAGTTATTTCTCTTGTCTATTTGTGCAAGTCCTACTCGAGTTGTTGATTTAGTTAGAGAGTATTTTTCCAGTTTATCAACTAATTTTACTGGGTTTGATTAAGGATGATTCAACAATGAAAGTACACATGGTTGATCAAGATGGTTTTTTTTGAAGTTAGATATTTTATATCAAACATATATATGTTCTATGCAGTTATACAGTAGTTCCCCGATGTTCGCAAAAGACAAACTTCAAAGAGTGCAATGGCCAGAATGGTGCTGCAAGTAGAGCTGTTCAAAAATATATTTACTATTAATTTTGTGGAAATAAATATCTGTTTTTGATATTTTAAATTTATTCTTGTGAGCAACTTATCGATGCAGATGCCATAAGGCTTTTCATTGATGAACTTTGTTTTCTGTACAAAATTATATTGATTCCTTATTATGTCAACCAAAATCAATTTTAATTGACTATAGATAGATTTTATAGAGTTGCACGATAAAATAACTAGTAAATGTATGTTTTTTTTTTGGGGGGTGTGAATATTAGTGAATGTTTTGTTAGATTAGCTAATGGAATTTTATACTCCCTTTGTTCAATAATTTTGGTCTTATTTAGCTAGTATAAGCTTTTAAGGAAATATTATTTAATATTATATTTTCTATTGTTTTCAAAAGAAAGAGAAACATTTTAGTATCAGTAATCGTAAAAAGGAAATTATTTTGGAACATTCATAAAAAGAAAGCAGGACAAGAATTACAAGACATAAGGAATAGTTCATATAATTTATGTAAATTTAAGTCCACTAAATATACTGATATTTGAGCTTCTAACGATAACAGCAACAATAACAACTCTCAGTAACAGTCTCGCTTTCGCTAAATTTGGAGATATTCATATATAGATAGCCTTACTTCTATAAATATAAACGCAAGCAAAGAAACTGATATCAAGAGAATAATAATTAAATTTCACTGAACAGTGAACACATTTTATCGAGTTGAAATCTTTTGAAATATAACACTAGAAAAAGGAAGAAGAGAAGAATATTTTAATATCAAGTAACAGTGAATGCTATAGAAATTAGGTGCGACACTGACACAAAAACATTAATAATACTAGGAAGCTGGTGTGACTATATTTTACATGGAAAAAGGGAAAATAATGGAGCACTGGAACTTCTTTTTTGCTTGGATAAAGATAAAAAATACTAAAATATAAATCAAACATTTGTTATAACAACGACCATTTGCATTTTTTATACTTGATTCAACAATGACGGTGAACCAAATAATTGGAAAAAAAAAGGCCCGATTCTAAAAATGACATTAGTGTTTTTCCTCATGCCCCCCCCCCCAAATCTTAAGAGTGTAGAATACCATTATAAACAAGTAAAAATAGAAAATTTAGGGTGTGTTTGGTAGAAGTGAAAATCATTTTCCGCGGTAGAGGATTTTTCTATTTTACGCTGTTTGGTAAAAGGAGGGGAAAATCATTTTCAAAGGAAAATTATTTCATCACATGTGAAAAAAATTGTTTTCCCTTGAGAAAGTAGGAAAATTGATTTTCGAGGCCCGATTTTCGTTGCCTAATCTTATCTCTCATTCCATGTTCTCTTAATTGTGCTCAAAATCACTGTATTTTCACTCTTATTTTGTCTCTCATTCTTCCTCTCTTCTTCATATTCATCATCTTCATCGATAATTTCCATCATCAATCTTTGCAATTCTTTTTGAGTTCTCTGGCCTTGTTACTGTTGCCCTTTTCAAGAACTTCGTAATCTGATACCCCTTCGTCATTTTTTTAATCTGGGTTTAATATCGCTCAAATTCTACTGGGTAATCCCTAAAAATAGTGAAAAAATTGAGATCCATTAATGTTGACTTTCTCTTTTTTCGAGTTTATTACTGAATATGTTTCTTACTAGTATTTTTGGTTTGATTATGAAGAGGAGAGAAACAAAATTCATCGGTTGGATCAGAGCAGTGAGGAGGGGAGGGGGTTGATGGTTAAAAAAAAAAAAAAATGAAGTAAGGGCTAGGAGGGTTTTTGTTCTATCAAATAGCCAAAAATGAATTGGCAAGAAAATTATTGTCCATTCTATAAAAGAGTTGAAAATGTAAGTGGAAAATTATTTTTCTTGGGAAAATATTTTTCATAGAAAATGATTTTCTTGAAAAATGATTTTTCACCCTACCAAACATACCCTAAGTGTAAAATCTAATGTATCCATTATGTAACAATCTATAAATACCACATAAAAGAATTTAAGAGAAGAAGTTGAAATATAGTATCTTAGTCGGAAGTTTTATGAGATATGAAGTTAAAAAATTGGGTCACATAGAGTCCATAATCACACAAAAAAGTCTATAAAAACGTATTGTGTGTTTTTTGTTTGGGGGGTCATGTTAAACTTAAAGATTGATTAAGCAGGCTTCAAATACATGTCATTAATAAGACCGTCCAACAATTTAAAATGAAAATTAATAAAAACTTACCAACAACTTAATAAGAACTTCAAATACATGACAAATACATGTCATTAATGAGAACTTGCAACAACTTAAAAAGAAATTGTGTTAATCTTTCCTCTTTGATCGCCTACACTTTCCTCTATTAAGGTGAAGTATCAAATTAAGGCATATCAATCGAAGAAGATTGTCAGATCAAGCAGAAATAGTGTGAAAAAGATTCTTGCTTCATATGATACATCACCTGCTCACCCCATCTGGCCATCTCCTTGAAAAGGGGATAATGTATTCATTTTCTTTCCCTGAAATTCTTCTTCTTTTTCCTCTGAGACGATGCGTTACTGAGTTAAAGAGAGTGCAGTTTGAAATCTGCCCCAAATTCCTTGTTTTTATGTTCATCAATTTGCTCAAAAATCTACCCTGATTCATTAATGCCGCCCACTGAAACAACCACCTCTCCTTCACCTTTAAGCCTTTCAGTTTCAACCCCCTTTTCCTGCAGCTAGACCCACAAATCCATGTCTATTTTCTGGGCAAAAACCCCTGAAAAAACCCCATATCTTTTTTCACCGTGTTTCGCTCTCTAGAGCCCGCAATTTTTCTCTCTCTATTTCTCTGTTTTTCTTTGTGGGTTGGAGAATTGAGAATGGCTGGAAGAAGGCATGCTATGAGTTGGAGAAGGGTGGCTAAGTCTTTGCAGGCCTTGGCAGCTCATGGGTTGCTTTTCTTGTTCACCCTCCTGCTTGTTCTCAAGCTTGATCATGGGGTATCTTGCTCCTGGTGGTTCGTTTTCTTCTTTCTCCTTCAGTTCAATTTGTTCAAGTTCTCGTGGGGTTGGCAGTTTTGCATGTCATGATTCAGTTTTTTGCCTTTTCTTCTTGTGGGGTTGGGAGTCTTGCATGTTCTGATTTCTAATTTGTTTATGTTTTGCTGTTCTTGTTTTTGGGTTCTTGCATCATTTTCCCAAAGTAAAATGAAAATTGGGTTGATGGAGTACACGGTTAAAAGCTTTTGTTTGAATGCTGAATTGAGTTAGTGTGAAAATTTGTGCTTTTGGCTTCTTTGTGAAAATTGGTTAAATGATGAATATGGTTCGAGCTTTTGTTTGAATGCTGAATTGGTTAATGGGAAAATTTGTTCTTTTCGTCTATTTGACTGTTAGGATAGCTAACATGGGGTAAACCCTTGCGAGATTTAGTTCTGCCTCTAGCGAGTTTCCTTTTTGTGAGTTTTCTGGAGGTGGGTAATTGCTTAACTGTTGAGTTGCACTTTGAATTGCTGGATGCCTCTTGTTTTTGGCTTAAAATATGGTGCATGTTCAAAACCTGTTGCCTCAGATGAAAGATTTGTTTGAAAGTGGTGATAAATGAGGGAGCAAAAGTTTGCAGCCACTAGGGTTCAAGTATTTGCTTTTGAACATGGGTGAAAATTTTGTAAGTTAAGAGAAGGAATCAAATGGAAAGAATTGGAGCCGTAGGAAAGAGCCATTGCCTTTTCTTTATTTCTTTGCTTTACAAGAAGAGAAAGGAGGAACATTTCCCCTTTGATTGGTCATTGAATGAGGAAAGAAAGAGCAAATATGCAAATTTAAGTATTGTGAGATTTCTGCGTGATAAGGTCCTTTCATACCATACAACATCAACCAGGTTCTAAGCAGTAGCGGACTTAAGTCACATTGGCAAAAAATGGTAAATGGTTGGGAAATTTACCCTTAGTTTTGCCATTGATACCTTCCGTTGATGCACTATCAACCAACTATAATAAATGACTCACTTCCTGCCTTATCAAGCACGACCTTTCTTTTACTGCCAAGTCCTTGGGGACCAAAAACTACTAGTTCTGAGGAAGCAGTGCTACAATCGTAAGGTCTCTTGTAGAAATTGCATTTTCCCTGGTTGTAAACTTGGCATGCAGGGGTGTTTATCGATTGAGTAGGAATGTAGGGGCGAGATATGCACTTCAATGAACTTCTTGTTATCATGTTATTTTTAATTTGGATATTTCTCCATAGTTGGTGACACTTGCCTGAGGTTTTCGTGATGGTTGACCTCCAGCTATCTTGGGTGAAAATTGACTGCTTTGGTCTTAATTTTTGTGTGCCTTGATTGATATGTCTTGCTTTGCTGATCATTTGCAGCATCTCAAAGTTTTCATTCCTATAGTTGTGTTGGATAAGTTCTTTTGTAGGTACGGTTCTTGCTGGCACCAACCTTTATTTAATAAAGAGTGAAGATAATCTCCAAGCTTCCCTGCCTTCCGTCCCTGGCAAAATCCTTGGAGGGAAAACAATTGTCTTGCCCTTTATTTTTTCATTCTTTTTGGTTGCAAAAAGTGGTTTGGTTGCTCATGTAACCGACTTCAAGTCCATGGATAAAAGCGTACCAGTATTTCCTTGTGTCTGTGGTGTACTTCTATGAATAAATTGGTGAAGATTGAGCCCTAAATTATTCTGGCAATGCCATGAGCACAATGAGAGGATAGTTTTGAACAGCATTTGTAAATGATTCGTTCTATTGAATTATATAAGTATTTTTGGTACGGAAAATTAATTTAGTTTGTTGAATTATTTTGCACTTTAGGAGTCCATCAAAAGCAATATGTTTTTAGTCCATTTTTACAATACCTAATCATGGGACGTAGAGTTATTCTTCGCAAGCTACTTAACTCTTAATGCATTTACAATTGTCCAAAATAAGAAGAATTCAAAAAAAAACTCCGTGATTTTCCAGTTTCTAAGTGTACATTGTGTTTTTTGCTTTCAGTGCCATTTATTTTACCTTATTAGGAATCGAAAGAGGTTGAAACTATTTGAACTCACTTTCTTTGCACCATGAATAAAGGGAATGCATCAGTGCTGCATGAATTGGACCTTTAGCAATCATAGTATGTTAATTAAGTACAAATGATCTGTCTTAGTGATTTTGTGGACAGCATCTATCCATATGCTTTAATAGTACGATGTATGCATCTTTGAAGGTTGGAACTTGTTGGGGGCATTTTGCCTTCGACATCCAGAATTATAAGGTCTGCTTTAAGAACGAGATGAATATTTGACTTCCTTTCTGCCTTGCTTTTTTCCAAGCTCGTCAGGATTGGGTCACGAGAAACACCACCACGAGGCACAATTCAACATTCCCCTATTTTGACTAGCTTCTTTTTATTGTGCCTCTTCAAAAGTTGATGCGGCTGCCAACTTTACCACTTTATCCACAGTGAAACAGGTTTCTCTCTGTTGTTGCCAATATTCCTCAATAGACGTTTCTGTCCTCGACAATGGTTTCCTAGTCTGGGAAGAATTGCATTCGTTTAACTCAGTAAAATACTTTCATTGCCTTTTCACCAGCTCAAAAATGTTAGATGTTTGAAAGGCTACGACGGGTACGTATGGAGATTGTTGAAGCCAATAGCGTACGAGTGCTTTTCGGCCATTTTTCGCTATAGGCGCTGTAACATTCAGTTTCTGCCAATTGAATTTTCTTCTAGTCATTGCAATAGAATAAAGTTTTTCTCGGAGGTCCAGCCCTTTTGAGAGATTATGCGCGGTGCAATATCAGTGGTGCTTGCAAACCAAGATAGTATTTCGATTCCAACGGTCGATTGTTTGTCCTACGGTCCATCCTTGCATTTTTCTCATGAAAAGTATTGAACTATTTAGTGCTACTTATGCAGAACATATTTTCTATGCTAAAAAAACTCTCAAATGTGCTAACCTCTGGCTGAGCCTCCTTGTTAGATTGCCAAATGGGCTTCTTTTATCATCAACAAAGGAGAAACCATCCAACCTGTTTCCCAGGCCATTGATATCCATGAACAATGGGCAAAATGGAGCTTTATGTCTGCTGTTGTCCAAAATTTATGTTGCAATAGAACCAGCTCCCAGGCCATTGTGATTAGCATGCACTTTGTGAGGAAGATATTAAATCCATCTGTTCTTACCTTAGGGGGTCAGTTATGTAGTGGACCAGGATCACTGCATGAATGAAAACTAATTTGATCGAATGGGTTTCCCCAAGATTTTAACACTTATGCAAAAGGTTTTGTGACATTTGGACATCTGTAAATTGCTTTGGGATGATTAAATAGTTGCTTTGTGTTATTCTTCCTAGTTGGGAAATATTTTTCCAATATGCGTCATCAACTGTTAGCCTTCTTGTTTCTAAGCCTTCTTGTTTCTAAATGAAACTTTATTCCAAATTGGCTTGTTCTTCTTGCTTTTCATTGCATCCTCTAAAGCTGAATCCTTGGTGTAGGATTCCTCTGTCTTAGTATTTGTTTCCATTTAAGAATGAACAATAATAATAAAATGAGATAGAGGGAATGGCAAAGGAAAGGTCGATGAATAATTGATTACTAAAATATCTAACGGAATGCAAATTTATTGATGGCATTATATACTAAAATAGTTTGTGCATGATTCTTTTATGGTGGGCATTTTCTTGAGAGAGGAGACGAGGAGGGAGGCCTTAGTGAATGCTTCTATTACCCCCCCCCCCCAAAAAAAAAAACATGTAATAGGTTGAAGGTTTTCTTTTGTCACCTTGAATGTAGGGCTAGTGCCAGCATTGGCATAAATTGATTTCAGATTAGATAAAGAGGGTGAGGGAGAATGGAAGAGAAAGGAAAAGACTATGCATAGTTGTTGAGAATCCCTTGTGCATCATCTAGTCTGGAATGCAGATTGCACCTTAATGCACAAATTTAGATTTATTTTGACGTGGATTGCTTATCAGCGAAGAGCGGATTGGAGCGTTTTGGAGCATTCCTAGTAAGCGAAAGAGTGCCAAAATGCCCATAGACTTTGCTATTGTGGCTTTGGAGATTCACATAGATATACAGCCAAAGGTTGGAATCACATTGTTTGAGAGTTTCTTACATTCTAGTATAGGTCTAATGTGAAGTGTCAAGATTCATACCATGGCCAAGTATCAGGTGGATGTCATTGGTAATTTAAGCAAAATAAAGAGTCCAAGTACATTAGGCAACAATATTTGAATGGCCTGTTGTTATGGTTATGGTGACCTCATCTCCTTGATGACTTAATTGGTATAGGGGTGCTATAGCAAGATTAAGAATGCTGTTGATTTATAGTATAAAATCAATGCATAAGGAAAGATGCAATTAGGGGTATTGCGACCATGTAGTGGACCCGTGATTTTGGCAGAATTATACAGCAAACAGGAAGATACCCTTTCATTTAGTTTGAGCGTCACATGTTGGGTTAATAGCTGTCTTCGATATTGGTGACGTGGGAATGAAGAGTGTAGAGGGATTCCATTTGATTTGATAGTATCGTACTGTTGATGTCTGGAGTTATTGCAATCTCTTCAGGCCTAGGACAAAAATTGAAGATGATTTTTGATGTCAACTATAAATGGGTTTCATGTCCATTCAACATGTAGTGAGTTTTAGGAGTTATAAATCTGAATATAAATGTTATTGTTGGTTTACTAATTTACGTTTGCAAATTTTTTAATTTCAGCGTATAGAGTAAGCCAGGGATGCACTTATGTTTCATATCTAAGGTTACATGACAGTTCTTTGGGTTAAAATTTCGAATGTTTTATACAAGTGTGCATCTTAGTTTTCAACACTCCGGAGACAGTTTGGTGTCTGATAAAGTTGTTATGATAGGCCCCTATGCTGATTTTTTGTTTGTTGTCTCACTTGTACTGAGTTTTATATACATGCATTCGGATAATCCTGTATGTTTCTTACTTGATGATGTTCTTAGTTACAGATCAGGATAATCCCTTGTTTCCTGTATCTCAATCTCTGAACTGCCTTATAGATTGTGAAAACATGGTAGTTTAACACCCATGCCTGTGTTTTAAAGCTGATCTGTGCCTTCCCCTTCCCCCCCCCCCTCTTCATTGGTGACACTGTGGTCTGGTGGGCACTGGATTTGGACTAGTATCTGTGCTGAGCCCAGTTATCTGAGTGGAGGGGGTGCCAAGTTGGGATGATGGGAATAGAACATGCAACCTTAAAAAGTCGCTGCATTCTCTGGATTGAGCGGACAACTGTAGTGTAGTTGTGGTCTATATTTTTCTACTACTTAATGCTTCATAGCACAAGCTATGCCATATATAGACTTACTTTGTTCGTGTTAATGCACATGGATTTCTGCAGGGTTGTCTTTTTCCCCATATGGGTCTTCCATGCAGTTGTTGCCAGAGGAAGATTCTCATTGCCTGCTCCTTCTGTCCCTCATGATCGTCATGTAAATTCTTCCTTGGATGCTTCCTATAGTTGACCGCTTGAGCATTGTTTTATTTTATTTTTTCAATGTATTTTGAACTTCGTTAATATGTTGACATAAATGTATCTTCCTTAACAGTGGGCACCATGTCATGCTGTTGTTGCAATGCCATTGATCATTGCATTTGAATTGCTCCTCTGTATTCATCTTGAGAGCCTTGATGGTATATTGCTCTGTGACACTGTTTATGTATCTATCTTTACGCCCTACTTGAATAGAGATCTAATATTGCATGGACCTGCTGAAGAAGGCATTTAGTGTGATTTATTTTGACCTTTTGGTTTGCAGTTATCGTATTGATATATAAATTTGCCATCAATTATTTTAATTACATAAAGATTTTCAAGTTGATGGTAGCTCTGCTTTTGCATTCTGTTTACAGTTTATGGTATTGCTGCCGTAAGCCTGAAGATCGTTTTCTTACCTCTTTTGGCATTTGAAATGATTATTTTGATAGACAATTTCAGGTATGAACTTTAATTTCTTTGCATTGTTCGGTAGTTTCGGCTGTACATAGGTGTACTATATTAATTAATAACTTGAACAGTATTTAGCTCATGTGTTGACCCTAAGATGATTGAAATCGTTCTAAGTAACAGATCATTTATGGAATCATGTACAGTTGCGCATTCTGGCATTCTGCAACTAAATGTTGCTCTTTACCGACTTTTCCTCATAACATTGTCTGAAGTGTGAATGGTCTTGCAGAATGTGCAGGGCTTTAATGCCAGGAGATGAAGAAAGCTTGACTGATGAAGCAATATGGGAGACACTTCCAGTAAGTTCTGGGAAACCCTTCGTTACCTTGATCGTGAAACTTATTTCAGGAGGTTACACTCCATAATAAGTTTGTACTTTCGTAGTCGGTCAACTCTGAACCATTAGATTTTGTATGTATTCATTGGAAACAGTTTTTCTGATTTTATATTCTGATGGTTCTTCATGTGAAACAATTGTTGCGTTTTGGCCCTTATCTGTTAGTTTCGTACTGCTCAATTCCAAAATGTTGTCTGCAGCATTTCTGGGTTGCCATCGCCATGGTTTTCTTCGTGGCTGCTACGCTGTTCACCATGTTAAAGCTCTCTGGTATTGTCTTTGTCCCCTGTCCATCCTATGTTGATGTTGACATGAATTAAGAGGATTTGAGTTAAAGACTTGTTATGATGCCTAGAATTTTGGAATAATTCTTTATTGTTGATAACTTGATGTAATTTTTGGAAGAATTAAAAAAGGGGGTCTTGCATAGCCTGATGGACGTACCTAGAAGATTTTCAGCCTTGTAGAATTCTCCATTCCTCTGTGGATTAGTAAGAAAAATTGTCAGCCTCTGGATAGTGCGTTTGGGTGACTTGGCATATATACCATAGGGATACAGGATGATACAGTTGATACTTTTTGCAGTAAGGTGATAAGGGTTCATATGTTCACTGAAGGATTGACATGAGACGTCCAATTTTGGTAAGACAACATCTTTGGCCGCTCTAATACATGAGCTGGATTACTTAGGGGCCCATTCCGCATCACAGTTTAACTGATTTTTTAGTCACCTTCCCCTTAACAGATGGAGAATCTTCTAAAATGGTGCTGTTTTTCTTGAGTTTTAGATTTCAAACGTTTGGGTTCTGCTCTAATTTGAATCTGAAGATTAGGTAATACTTACCACTTGGACAAGCTTACAATTGGGAACATGCTTTCTATGCTCATGCTCAGTTTATTTCAAGTTAGATGATTTGACAAGGTCAAGTTTGGGTCAAATCGTACAGGGATCAATAATATGAATCAGGAAAGGTCTTATGTGCAAATTGGAAATTCTGATGACGAGCTCATGAGTTTCCCGGTTTGTCTTTCATGTAGTCAACTTGGACTAGATTTGGCATGTGTTAGCTCAAAGATATTTAGCCGAAACGTAGTTCTAGAGCATTAACCAAGGGCTTGTATGATTGGTTGCATGCGTCTGGTCATGAGTCATGACTTAGCCAAACAGTTGATCCCTTGCTTAGAAACCATGATGGATTCTTATACCATAACTCAAAAGTCCTTTGCCTTCTCTGGCTCACTGTGATGTAGATGTGTGTCGAGTTTTCATCTGCATTTTCTTTTGCATAGATGCATTCAAATAATTTTCTTCTGTACTTGTGTTTATCCCTAATTTTTTGTGTTTGATTCTTCCAGGTGACATTGTTCCTTTAGGATGGTGGGACTTATTTATTAATTTCGGGTATTATGTGTTCCCCTATTTATGTTGCATTCTTAGTTAATAAGTTCTCTGATATGGCCATTTTCTTATTTTCATAGCCTGTTTGCTTCTTACAGTATTGCAGAGTGCTTTGCCTTCCTTGTTTGCACAAAATGGTCGAATCCTCTGATTCATCGGAACTGTCCAACCATGGAGGGCACTTCATCATCTAGCACTGTTGGTTATCTTGACTGGACCAGTGGGTTAATATCGTGTCCTGAAGATGAACAAAACCAGGACACAATGTGCGGCTTGCCAGATATTGGTGGCCACATTATGAAGATACCAATAATTGCTTTCCAAGTCTTACTTTGCATGTATTTGGAGGTAAATGCTTTCCCACAAAGTTGTCTCGTCAAGGCTTATAATGATAAATGTTAATAGCCCCTGCTGAGCCTGAAGTGTAACTCAGTCATATTGTTTTTGACATTGCAGGGAACTCCTGAGGGTGCTAGGAATATCCCTCTTCCAGTTCTGTTTTCGCCTTTATTCCTCTTGCAAGGGGTTGGTGTTGTATTTGCTGCATTTCGATTGGCCGAAAAAATTGTTCTCTTGCTGCATAATGATGCTGGACAAGGAGGATATTTTGCCATTTCTGCAAAAGTTTGTGATTGTCTTGCATTTATGCACCATGGTTCAAGGTAATTGTGTTAGTTCAAGGTAATTGTGTTAATTTTACATTAGTGGTCAGTATATTGCCTGACCAATCTCACAGTTGCACCAATGGATTATAATATTTTGCCCATTTTGGCTCATGCAAATTAGGCTGCTTGGGTGGTGGTCTATTGATGAGGGAAGTCGAGAGGAACAGGCACGCCTTCTGCATGATGAGGGGTCAGGGTTGGTATCTTTTCTATATATATGTGTAGTTGTCAAACTAATTGCTTTGTTTTCCTTACAGTGGCTGAATGCCTTAGGAATAAGATGCATTGGAATTTTGTGTTCTTTCTGTCTATGCACTTCTAGTGATGGAGAAGCCCTCCTAGGTCCTATCTCAAACCTTAGAATTGACATATCTCTGTTAATTATAATAAAGATGACATGACTAAATTACTACTTTCCCGAATGAAAGGCATGGGCAATTGGTTGAGAGTATTGTGATGTAACACATGTTAGACTGTTGCTTATGTTGGGCTGTTTGCACTTCATTCTGTGATCTTTGTTTCCTGCTTTTTAATTCAGGTACAACACCTTTTGCAGTTGCCCCCCTGAGATGGTGAAGAAAATGCCGAAAAAAGAACTGGCTGAGGAGGTGAGCAAACACACCAACATCTGTACAACTGATTGTCATCCAAAGCCCTTTTTTTGGGAGGGGGGGGGGGGGCAGCGCCTAGTCTCATAGCTCAAAGGCTTATGGGAAACTTTTAATGAATGATGATATTGCTAATGAAGTCTGAATTTTTTGCCATTTTTGTTCAGGTTTGGAGACTTCAAGCAGCTCTTGGCGAGCAGACAGAAATAAGCAAATTTACCAAGCAAGAGTATGAGCGGCTACAAAATGTAAGGTTCTAACCTCCTTGTGAACGGTTGCTATTAAAAAGTTTGATGTGCTTGCTCTATTGCTCTATTCTTGGCTTTCCTGT
The DNA here is from genome assembly GCA_029747015.1 of Carnegiea gigantea. Classification (NCBI taxonomy): domain Eukaryota; kingdom Viridiplantae; phylum Streptophyta; class Magnoliopsida; order Caryophyllales; family Cactaceae; genus Carnegiea; species Carnegiea gigantea. The sequence continues at coordinate 379,204 of JAKOGI010000005.1, read as the reverse complement.
TCCCCCATGTCCATTTTATCATAGATTGTTTATGACTGATGTGCATGGCATTGCCTCTCCATCTTTCTCTGCTGTTCAGTGTTCCCTCCGATCGTCAACAAGTCTGGGGTGTACTTGGTTGTGAAAAAAGGCCTTGGCTTCCAGTCAGAGGATGCTTAGCAACAAGGAAAATGTAGTGTAGTTGGTATTATCCATGGTATGGTAGAATATCGCCCAAAAAAAAGAAAAAAAAAATCTGGGAAGAAAAGTTGCCACCATCCCAAACCCCAGTAGTGTAAACTGCCCCTCCCCCAGGCGGTAAGGTGATCTACAGGGACGGCTTAGTGGGGTAGGGCTTTGGAATGGGGGAGGGGTTGTAATTGTAAATGGTAACCTCCTGCTCCCAAGTGCCCGGCTAGTTGGGGTCAAAATCTCAAGTCTCAACTTGAACCTAACCACACATTGGGGGGGGGGGGGGATATTCAGTTTCAACATATCTTGGGAAGAACCTACTGGTAAGGTAACAATGAGTTCCTAGGCAACATCAGTCTGTTCCCGTTTTGCCAAAACTTGGAAAAGAAGGAACCTTTCCCTTTGCAAGCACATCTTAACAATTCCAAGAGGTAGAAACTTAAGAATTCTCTGATCTTCTCTTCCATAACAGCCTTCTTCTGGAACACCCTCCCCCCCCCCCCCCCCCAACAAGAAAACAAAAAAATTGCTTCTTCTGGAAGTTCATCATTATATTACTGGGAAAAACCAAAACTGGGCTTTTTTGGTTTAATAGGAAATCATTGACAGTGCCCCCAGGGTGATGGTGAAGCTATAATAAATACAGAATCTAGTTAGCAGAAAAGAATTTTAGAGTTTGACACATAACATTAATTGAATTCATGACCGTGTTGGAGAAGAAAAATCATTTTCGACATATCTTGGAAAGAACCTACTGATAAGGTAAAAATGAGTTCCTAGGCAACGTCAGCCCATTCCCTTTTGCCAAATCATGGAAAACAAGGAAACTTTCCCTTTGCAGGCACATCTTAACAATCCCAAGAGGTGGAAATTAAATTTTTTCCTATCTTCTCTCCCATAGCAGCCTTCTTGTGGAAGGGTTATCCCCCCCCCCCCCCGGATCGCTTCTTCTGTAAGCTGATCATTATATTACTCGGAAAGAACTAGTAGTCTTTTTTTTTTTTTTGGGGGGGGTTTTTTATAGGACCAATTGTTAACATTGCCCGTAGGGTGATGGTTAAGCTATAATAAATGCAGAATCTAATTAGAATATTTTAGAATTTAATATGTAACAGTAACTGAATTAATGACTAACCACATCTCCTAACGACCCATGCTGCATTACTAAGCGAAACTACTCCAATCCCACATATCTTCTCCTCGTTCTGAGTCTTTTTTCTGATTTGTCCCCAAGGCCATCTGATAGCCTGAAAATTCTAACCTTTCTCAAGTCTTGCTGTTTGGATTATCCATCATGGAATTGACAATTTGATCCCACCACCATTGAGCGCTGTGAAAATTGCCGTCATACTCAACTCTCTGTGATTCTGTCGTTGTGCGTTCAGTCCTTGACGTCGCAGACCCTGTACTGGTGCCATAGCTTATGTTTTATATGCCCTTTGCTAACTCAGGATCCTAGACTAGAGGTCTGTTCTTCTTATTGGTAAATATGGCTGGCAAACAGGTGAAATTGGTAAAGATTGATAGAAGATAGTAAGAGTTGGAAAGAGTTGATATTTTTTTGGAATGATTGGTACGAATTGGTTAAGGGCAACCTAGATCTGTGAAGTGAGGCCTTTGATTTATTTTATTTTTTAAATATAATTAATTGTAATCTTAGGGTTTCAAGTCCACCCTGCTTATCAGTAAAGCTGGCCTCACTAGGGTATCGTTCGGTTTTGCCAGCTTCCCCAGGAAGGTTTGCCGAAGTGGTGGTACTTGGTTTGCCTTTGACAGTGGTGCTTTACTGTAGTGGCAATGGTGAATCTTTGATTGTGGTGCGTGGGCACTGGTGAATTATGTTGGTAGTGAGCATATGTACAGGCCAATTGAACTTGTGGTGGTAGAGTTACAAATCACCTGTAGTTATGGCTTCTTGATGTGGGTTTTTCCCCCTCCCTTTGCCTCTTGATTGAAAATTTATGTTTACACCTACAACAAGTATATTGAAAGTACACTGACTCCATTAAACTTTTGTGCTTAACCCCCTATTTTCATACTGAAAGTTTCCCTTTTGATTGCACTACATTTTTTGTTTTTTTGGTATGGTGATTGCGCTACCTTATGATAGTGTCGATCCAGTGTCCATTTTTGTTACGTGTATTTAGAACTATTGTTCTTAATTTGGGTTGCGATGCAGTAGATCCCCCTTTGTCTGCGGTAAATGGTACTATATAAAGTGTAATTTTGGCAACATACAAGTGAATCCCTTAATTAAAATTTGAGAAAACTTATATTGTCAAGTCCCTTCAACATTCTTGTATGACAGCCATATTTAGGCCCTATTCTTTTCAGTGGAAATGATGGGTGTGGGATTGGTGAGTGTGGGAAAGGGGGGAAAGGAGTGGGTGAGAGTGGGCAGGAGTTGAATGAAGTTGGGGAGTTGAATGAAGGAGTGTGAGAAAGGGGGGAAAGGGGGGGAAGGAGTGGGTGAGAGTGAAAAGGAGTGGTATTTTTGTTTAAGTGTGGGAAAGAGTGGGAAGGGGGGAGAAGGAGTGGGTTGGGTTCATTAAACCACGAAAAGAACAGGGCCTTATTACATCTTAACCATAATCCCTGGAGCATAGTTACTAGATTCTCTCAACCCCCCCAGCGTAGTACCACAAATGGATTCGTGTGCATTAGAACGCAATATTTTAACATACCAATTCGCCAAATCTGGTGAATTCAATGAACCCATCTCCTATCACAATGGTGTTGTATGTTCTCATGATTCATAGAGCAAATTTTGAAGAAACTGGAAGCATTTTTGTGGTTGCCATGAATGGGCAAGCTTTTTACAGAGCAAAACGAGGAGGGAGGGGGGGGGAGAGAGAGATGGGGATTAATTTGAAAAGGATGCCCCATGTGGGGGGGGGGGGAGAAAGAACTGTCATGATTAAATCATTTTATGAGTGTTTACAATATGTGAAGTTTTGAATTGGAGGACTAGATGTATTTATAATGACCCTCGAATGCCAGATTCTCCACTAGGTGACGAATCACGTATCTGAATCCGTGCCCCATATCGGAGCGTACCGCGTTTCAGGGAACTATGCCCTGGAGCGATATGCATTAAGATCGATTTTTTATCTTTTATTTTTTTGGGTGGAGCCCGAAAACAAAGAGGGATGAAGGAGGTGCTTTTTGTAAATGAAAAATGACATAGCTCTTGGGCCCTTGTTTGTGTTCTTATATTCTCCAATTTGTAATAAATTGAAACTTTCTTGCTGCAACACGTCCAATACAATGCAGTTAACTGAAAAGTTCTATCAGCCAACGATCGTCACTTTAATCAAAAGTGAAGCTTGAATTTCTGTTTATGGACTTCGGACTTTTGTTTCTTTGATAATTTGCTTTGATAGATTCACAGTGAATATGATTCGAACCTTTGGCTCAGGGCACTGTTTTCAAAAGAAAGAATTCTGATGTCCATTGAGGCAGTAGATTGACCTTCTTCAGTATCTAATTATTGCAAAGTAGCTGAAATTTTTTTTTTTTTTTAAACACCCCGTGACACTATTGATTCATATGCCAATCAGGAAAAGATTCTCTGTAGAGTATGTTTTGAGAGAGAGATCACTGTTGTGCTGCTCCCATGTAGGCATCGGATTCTCTGCAGGTCAGTTTGCTTTCTTGCTTATTGGTTACTTGGGTTTGTCGAGCGGCGAAGTGTCCTCATGCTGCTTCGCCGCCCATCTCCAATCGAGCGGAGAAGTGTGCTGGTGCTGCTTCCGTGCCCATCTCCTCTTCCATGTGCTTGTATTCACTATACCTGATAAAACTGACTTTTACCCACCAAACCCCCCCCCCAAACACACAAAAAAATGTTCTGCAGAAGTCATTTCTACCTCTCCTTACTGGTCTTTGTTTGTAGGAGTACAGTTGCCTATATCTGGATATTCCTAGACCCCACTAGGGAGCGACTGACACTGATTGATGCTGTTGTTGTACCTGATGCAACAATTTCATGAGACCAGACCTGGCAGTTAGACCTCAAAACTGCAACCCAGTACTAAATTGAACCAGACTCAAACTGAACTGACTTGAAATATGCTGATGAGTATTGTTTGCTTTTTCCTCTTAATCTAGTTGGATAAACCTACAGAAGACCCAAATGGATGACTCGTGACACTAAACTGAGACAACCTCTAACAAATACACCTCCAGTCAGTTGTGACTTCTGAACCTAGCCAAACTTGAAATGACTACACCCTCTTGTTCTGCTGTTTGCTTGGCCCCACCTGGAGGCACATCTGTGCAGTGGAGGTTGCTGCTTAATTCGTTTTTAACTGATACTGAGTTCTCAATCTGCTGCAGTGTTTGCTGTGACAAGTGCAGAGTGTGCCCAGTTTGCCGGGTCTCAATCGATGAGCGTTTGCCCGTGTATGATGTGTAGGTGCATACCATTGTTAAGGTCATGTATAAAAAGATCGGCATAGGCAAGGATGAGGTTTGTCCTGGTTAAAAAGAAGCTAAAAAGAAGTGCGATGTTCACCAAATATTTGCACAGCGGTGAATATTGGCCTGTTTCAAAGTAGAAAACAACTAAATTAGAGTTGAAATAGAGGCCAGAGAGCAGCATTTAAGCTCTCATTCAAAGATGTAAATATATAAAGGAAGAAGAGTTGCAACCTCCTTATATGAAACCTCTTAATGTTTAAAGTGCTGTCTTTTCTTCTCATGATTCCCTGTCATTACTGAAGCCATCACATATTTCTCATTATGAATCTCAAAATTTGTCTTCAAAAATGAAGTGACTGGTTTGAACATTGATATGATGTTTCTTGAATGACTAGCTCCCTGTATTTTTTCTAAGTGTGAGTGCTGTTTTCTCTATATGGTGTTTTGGGCCTTTTGGCAGCCAAGAAATTTTTCTGTTCAGAAAATAGTTTTTCAATTACTGCACGTAACCCTTGCAGTTGGATGGAATTTAGGTTTTTCTTCTCTCTGCACGTGAGTGAGTCTATCTGAGTTTACATCAAGGGAAAGTGAAGCGACAACATTCACCCAAAGCATATAGTAGTCCCAGGTCTATAAATCGGACTTACCATATGTAGTAACTTTTTAAATTTTTAAAGCCCTATGACAACCACACTTCCACGGTCTCCTTGTCCAGAAAAACATTATGTTGCCTTGATTCAAATGCACCATATTCATCGGGTCTATGATGTAAGTGTTGCCCATTACTAAAATGGTGGAAAGTTTCTATGACAAGCTTTTGTTTCTTTGAAGCAACAATAATTCGAACCTACAATAATCTTAAATTTTTTTTCCCGGTCACACTTCTACTACATCTGGTGTCGTCCCCTTCATGGTCAAGTGATGGTTAGGGAGCCAATTGATTCATGTCATTGTAACGGAAAACTAACTAGAAGATTCGAATACAGTGAGATAAAGGGATAAGTATGTTATGTTTAAATTGTCATGTGTGATTTACAATGCATAAACGAATGAACAAATGCAATTTCTAATCCAAATAAAATTGTGTAGTAGGAAGAGAAATTGAAACATCAATTGCTTGTTTTCTAATGACATTTTTTAATAATTGTAGCCTAAGAATGAAATCTATATCTTTATCAAACAACTTTATGATGTAGATTTCCTAATCAATTGTGTAATTGTATTGGAAAGATTATAATTTCTGTGTATACCTCTAATCAAAGTTACATACATATATAGCAAAAGGCAAATGGTAAAATAAGGAAGGAAATAACGTAAGAGTAGGAAAGAAATAATTACAAATATTCACATTCCTAATACACCTCCGACTTTCTATCTTTAACACTCCTCCTCAAGTTGGAGAGTATATGTCTAACATCCCCAACTTGTTACATATAGTATTAATTGGGGCTTTGCGAAGGGGCTTGGTTAGAATCTCGGCGAGCTGAAGATCTGTCCGAACGTGAATGAGTTGAATACATAGGGGACAAAAGGATGTTCCCATGACAAGATCTCGAATTAGTTGACAATCCACCTCAATGTGCTGGGTCCGCACATGGAAGACTTAATTATTGGCAATATGCATGGCAGCTTGATTGTCACAGTGTAGCCTCATCAAACCATCATGGTGAACACCTAGCTCGCTGAGTAAGCGCTTCGTCCAAACTAGCTCACAGGATGTGTTTGCCATTGCGCGGTATTCTGATTCTGCACTGGATCGAGATATAACTGATTGTTTCTTACTCTTCCAGGATATAAGGTTACCAACAAAGAAGACACAATATCCAGTAGTGGACCTTCGACTAGTAGGACAACCTGCCCAATCGGCATCAGTGAACGCTGCGATCTTACTATGTCCCTGATCAGAATATACAACTCCTTTACCTGGATATCCCTTGAGGTATCTAAGGATCCGAATAGCTGCATCCCAGTGTGTAGTGTGCGGGGCTGATATGAACTGGCTCACTACACTCATTGGACAAACAATGTCGGGTCGAGTAACTGTTAGATAATTTAGCTTCCCGACCAGTCTCCAATATCTCTCAGGATCATGTAGGGGTGCTCCCTCATCAGGCATGAGCTTGGTCTCAGGGACCATCGGTGAGTCAACGGGTTTGCATCCAAGCAACCCGCATTCTGAAAGCATATCAAGGACATACTTTCTTTGACGAATAAGGATCTTACCAGGAGACCGTGATACCTCAATGCCAAGAAAGTACTTGAGTTTACCAAGATCTGCAATCTAGAATTTGTAACGCCCTGTAACGCCCCCAATTGTTAATGTTTGATTACTGTAGCCTAATTACTATTGATTTGCAGTGGAAGCCTTTGATTGGAGGCATTACCGCCGTTCCGTAGTGGAACAAGGCTACTTGATATACTCACTTTAGCATGAGATAAATATTTGTTCTCTTATGCAGTTTATAGTATACGTGATAACTTGTAAGCTCTATCGATCCCCCAAAGGTTCAAAAGTATAACTATATGTAAATTCCCAGGGTGCTACCTGTCATCACTGTGAGCACTTGACTAGCTACTGCCCATTAAACCCTGCAACTCGTGTTTGCTCCTTGATGCCTTATGACTTGCCAGGATGATGGGAGTTCATGGATCCCATACCTAAAACAGAAAACATGAAAACATTCGAATGGTGAGTCGAAGCTCAACACGTACATCCCTGTGCAGTAAAATAATTTTTATGTTGAATTAATTGGGCCGACCGCATTTCAAAACATTTTGCTTTGCAAACAGGAGAGAGAGAATATGTAAGTACAATTGAGTTGCCGATTATTATCTGAAAGTGAACCCCTTGGTCGATGTACATCTTGAAACGATCATACTTTGGGTGCTCACCTCCCAGGCCGATCGAGAAGTCTGAGTTGACGCCGCGCGCGGGTATATTGATGGGCATAAGCCCCGATGCTTGGTCACTGGGTGGGGTCACTTGTTTATATGACAAAACACTGTGAAACTTGGTTCATTGAATGAATCTTATGTTACTTTGCTTTGCTGAGAAATACGTGAATTTTCGAAAAGCACAGGCAGTGTACGTACCTGGTCTTCAAGATTGTCTCTCCTTTATAATGAGAAACATGCGTCAGTAGCCTGAAGCGACAGAGATGGCCTCTTTCCTGCTTCACGTATTTTATTTTTCCCCATTAGTGCGATATTACGAAGTTTATTAAACCGTTCAGCTTAATGGAGTATTTGTATCTGACATGTAACTGACAACGTGTTTATAAATATTCGTGATCGTCATTATGAGCTGAATGAATGATACACGTTTGTTAGTATCATTAGTTGCTTCCGCGATGCGCATCCGGGCCCTATTATGGTTAATATCACGCTTACTGTTATTATTCTCAATGTTGTTCTCATTGTTTTACTTCTTTGGATTCTTAAATTAAATTAAGGACGAAGACATTAAGCAATTGATATAGATAAATTGGGATATTTATAAGACTATTAATTAAGTAAATTAGTAATCGAAACGTTTACAATAACGTGCGTTACGCTTTTGGTTCAATTGCGACTAAAGGCTTGTTAGCTTAAACTCTACGCCCTACTTTTGACATTCTAGCACCGAATTTGTATAAGTTCCCTCAATTTTCCTCTTTGTAACACACTTGATCACATTACCCCAACCACACTCAAACTCGTATTTTACTTACGACACAGCCTTAAAACCTTAACCCATCACTTCTGTGGCATCATATGTATCGTCAATACTCGCTTATCAGAGGCACAATCCAACTAGGCCATGATTTCAAATAGCCATGAATGCTAATTGCCATATATAATTTCAAGAACTCCGCCACGCTAAGTCATAAATTCGGAATATTACCAAATAATCTCAAATTTTCGAAACTCTGCGCTGCACATGGTCCAAATAACGTCAAACAATTCCCAACTTCAAAATTTTCGCAACGTAACTTAATAACGTTAAATAATTTCAATCTCCATGAATTCACAACAAATAGCCAGATAACGTGGAATTTATGTGAGTCAGTAAATCAGGCATCGACATTAACATGAACTTCAATGACTTATTACAACAAATTAATCTCAATTCAGTTCCAATTTCTCACTTCAACTTATTGTCAAATTCACAACCCAAATTGAAACAGCCCAACCAATTTCACCGTTCAACTCCCTCATTCAACTCAACTACAATCAAGCTCGGACTTTATTTTCATTAAAAAAATGAATAACTATCACTGCTAATTATGCTGTAACTGCAATTAGCCAGCCCAATCGCGCTACGAACCACCCACGCTAATTACTACCCCTAATTTCAACAACACCATCATATCAAGCTACAGGTTCTCGGCACGTACCCAACCCATCCTAGACTTCCGAAATTTGTATCATATGTAAGGACCAAATAACGTTAGACCGTGCTAACTTCATAATTTCACAAATTAACCAATATCGTCAACTTATGGCTATGGCTTCGGAATTGATATCAACGCATATCGAGCTTATAATGAGCTTATCTCAAGCTTATATCAACATACATAAAGCTCACCAAACTATGCCAATAAATCCAATAATCATCCACCAACTATAATAATCATTTATCGGGTTCACTCAATCAATTATCCAGATTGATCCAACAATTCAAGACACTGTCGTGAGCAAATGAAAATTTCAATAACCTTCAACCTTCATCCCCAACTCTTCGACAGTCTCACAACTTAACTTGAAACAACACTCAAATTCATATATTTTGCCAGCATCACAATCCAGCGTCCTGACAACGTATATCAGTTTCACACACTCTAATTGACCTTTCAATGTTAACATCCCAAAACAGCATCAAAGATTTGCAACTAAATAATTATTAAGGCTCATTATGACCTTCAATATATAAATTCAATGCCAAACAATTCCAGAAATAATCAATTTACCACGTTAGGGTTCTCACCTTTCGATTCCTTTTTGGGCTGGAACAAGAAGGAATTGGGGATGGTGTTGGTGATCGGTGGCAGTGGGCGGCGACCGGCGACTGGCGGAGCCAAGAACCGGCGACGACAGTGGCTGAAGCAGAGGGCCCGAAACCGAGCAGTGGGCACGGGAGACTGAGCAAGCGGCGTAGTGTGGGGCGGCTGAGGGTGGTTTCTGGTTGGGCTAGCAGCGGCCGGCATGCTCGAAGACGGCAGACGGCCGGAGGAGAGGCCGGTTTCCGGCGAGCGAAAACTGAGAGGGGGAAGGGGTGTCTGGGCTTAGCAGAGGAGAGAGGGGGTGTCGGGTAGCAGAGGCAGGGGAAGGAGAGAGAATGGGAGTTTGATTTGGGGGTTGGGTTTTATTTTATTTTATTTATTTATTTTTTTTCGTCCGACTTATGTCGGTCTCTTTTTTTTTCTTTTTTTTCTTTTTTTTCCCCCCCCCACACTCTTCTCCTGGACTATGGTATATATATATATTAGTCATTAAAATGTTTATGCGGAATTTAGGAGTAACAAAAATCCATTTCGGGGCCACTCTGCCGATTCAACCTGCAATCGTACAAATACGTATGCATATATAGAAAATGCCGAATTGAAATGCGGGCCCAACTTAATTAGTTAGTACTTAAGATGATTCAATGTAATTAAAATGCATATTAGGTTCGGGCCGTTACAGCCTTCCCCCCTTAAAATAAGTTTCGTCCTCGAAACTTGTAGGTTGAAAGAACTTTTACCCTATTTTGAATATGAAATATATGTTCTGAATTATGAGATGTGCAAGATTTGTACATGTTCGAGTTCCGTTGATAATCTCATCTATAAGCTTCACTTCATAAGGCCCAACATATCAGGGGCTTCGTTTGCCTATCGCTCTCACAATGATATGGCCCGCCGGAATGTAAATGGGATCGCAAAAGCTTTCTGCAGGGCTTGCCCAACGTGCCTATCAAGCTTTATGTATGCAATGATATAAAAAATATGTTTCTAAATCCTGGAGTGAAACGGACAGAATTTCCCTTGTAAAGTGACCATTTCCCAGGCTTAAGGCCTTACATTAAATCCCTACATTGAAATTGAGTACAAAAAGGGGCCAAATCACGCTCAACGGCCACACGTCGGAGACCACAACTCTACGGGCCACACGCCTGGTGTAACTCACCCAATGCAATTCAATAGTAGAAATGAAAGGAAAATTACAACTCAACAGATCACACATCCGGAGTGCTGGGGTTTACATTCCAAAATAACAATAATTGGCTCACATAGCTATACAAAGCAACCCATGAGCAATGTGCATTACAACACTTCAGTATTTGGCTTGTGCAGCTTCTGTTAAAGTCTCAAATTAACATATATAGAATATCATCCCATTTCTATATGTGCACATACGGCCTCTCCCTTTTTTTTTCTTTTTTTTTTTCCAGAGCAAGAAGTGGTTTCAACTTGGTATATGTATATCGAACTGTACCTGTCACACTGAAAACATGAGAAGGGCCACTAAAAGGGAATAACTAGTTTTCTGGCATGACATTTTCAAGGGTCTGAAGATGCATGATTGGGTAATTAGTGTTGTATATAAACCATGTTCGGACCATATTTGGCTTTTCATCTTTGATCTAGTCAAGGGTTTGCGAGATCTAAATTTAACGTTAAAGATGAAAGGATCGATGAGTGAGTGATGAAAGATGGTGGTTAAGTTAGTCATTGCCCATCAAAGACACACATAGTGAAGTTAGAATTAATAAAGAAGGGGTTATCAGAAGATGGCTAAAGTAAAGACGGTTATGCGAATAGAAGGTCAGTTGTTGTTCAAACAGCTTGTTTGCAGTTTTTTTTTTTTTTTTTCTAAATTTGCGTTCGGAGTTGAGATTGGTATACGCAAGTGAGTTAAATGCAGATGCAAAGGAATGGAAGAAAGATACAGATGATGTTTAGTAGCAATTCTGACAGAACAATTATGGAAAAAAAATAGATGGGATGCAACATCTATGCATGTCCATATGCTTTTGGTGAGAAGAGAAAGATGAAAATCAAAAGTATTAGAATATTGACGAACACTTAAATTGAGTCAGAATGGATTCTACCGTGAGATATCAAAGTCAAATATAGGAAATGGGAGAGCTAATAGCGTTAGTGCAAAAGACACAGTAATTAGCAAGGATTTTATATACAAATTAAGATCGTTCAAGCAATTGCTCGATGTCGAGAGGGGATAAAATAACAAAAAGACAAGATCAATACATAAGTCGAGATGATTGAGGAAGAAGTCGATTAATGACCAGGCATCTTAAACTGTTGATGTAAGATTTGACTGAAAGGAATAGATGGCAGATCTTGAAACGATGGGCAATTAAAACATGACTGTGATATAAACGGAATGAAGATAACTAGAAGCGTAAGCAATTTAGGAAAGGGGTAGCAATAAGAGTAAAATGGTTTCAATCGTTGAGGATACAAGACTAGACTAGGAGTAAATTAGCAATTTATGTAGTGATTGAATGTTAAGGGAAGGAAAAATCACGTTACTCTGGAAGTAATGATCGTAGAAAATAAGCTAAGCAGAGGTAATTAATGGAAGCATGAGAGAGACGTAATTCATCACATTGGCAGGTTTCAAAAGTAAAGTCACAAGGAACTTCGATGAAGGAAAGAAGATGTAATGAAGTATTCCGACAGCAACTAAATAGATTTTGCAAAGCTTAGTGTGAATAGGAAGGAACTACAAATTGAATTATGTTATTGCATAACAACGGGGTAGCTAGCTCTCGGTGGTAACTAAAAAGGTCTAGGAGGATGCCAAGTTATGCGATGAGATCTGACAAGGGGTTTAATATTGGTTGACCCAAGGCCACTATAAAGTCATTTGGATCAGTACAGGTACTAATGTAGGCAAGGTTTCGAGGATTTAGACAACTCAAAAGAAAGTGGCCTAGGTTTCAACTGTATGCAAACGTCTCATAAACCTTAATACCCTGCAATCCTCTATTGCTGTATCTGAAGTTGTGTCCTAGTCATGCTCCTTTGAATTTGACATTTCAACCCCATAGAATCACTTGTAATACTTCTATAAGGTCCACGTAATATACAGATATATATACTCAACTCGCCACCACTTCGAATTTCTTACCAACGTAAACTGGGATGCGTCAACAAGCATCCTAAGTTCAATCCCGATAGGCAGTGTACTTATTATGCTTCTCTAAAAATTATTTATCTCCCAAAATCGTATTTATCCCTGACGAAAACACAACCTAGGACTTCTAGAGTTTCCTATATTCAAAAGAAATGAATCCATCGACATATTTATCCTCAAGCCCTTTTCCTATAGTTTTACTTTTGTGGATTATCATCTTTCACCACCATGAGCGTACTTAAAATTGGACCATCACTCTTGCTACTTGACCAGCCCAATGTCTGTGTTCCCCTCCTGATCCTTGTTAATCTCAAGGGCTTGCTTATCGAATCACCTGATGCCCCACAAGGTATGATTTTCCTCACTTAAGTTATTTATATCATCTCCTTAAAACCTCATACGAAGATTTTGGGGCTAATGTTTGTCCACATAAATCTCCAGGTGTCTCTAAAGATTGTTTAACCCTCACGAACTCTTGCAAAGCTATTTCGTTATTAGTTATAAAGGACCTGCATAGGAGCTGAACGAATGAAAAAAAACGGGGATTCGTAATGCGAGAGGCAACGCATATAAATAACTGGCATATACAAAACATGCAGTTGATTTACGATGGTTATGATAGCAAGGTAAATGGTCGATGGTACGGATTGGGAGGAAATATTAAGCACTTGAGGTGAAGAAATCTAACAGCGCACCAAAGAAACTCGCACAAAGTCCTGTGATCCCCGTATGTGCGTATAATGACAAAGATGAGGGTTAACGCCACCAAAGGAAAATTTCTGTAGTAAATAGAAGCCTTTGGTAGGCATCTCAATGCTGAAACGGCGGGCAGATGAAAATACCATAAAAGCGTTGTTCATCATTCATAACAAGATTTGACATAACCTTAGCTTGATAAATATGGTCTGGGTCAAAAATTCTCCTCACTTCTCATGTTTCCTTCATAACTTCATCAGATAAAAAAAAAGTCCCTCTCAAAAGGCCTTTGAATTCAATAGAAGCTGTTAAGCTCCCAAAGTGTATACTTGTCTTCTTCTTTTCTATTATTCAGGCTAAAAGCTCCCAATATTTTCATAACAATATTTACTCCTTAGCTTGATATATATCATCTATATATCACGTCACACCACATAAGCTGCTCAATTGCCAACACCGAATTCATTATACTAACTCGTTATTGTGCATTATCCTCAATGTTGCAATAGGCCCTTTGCATTCACGTTACGGCACTATTGGAATGATTATTTCAGAATGCTCCAACCCATGAAATGTAGTTTGGTACTGTATTATTCACCTAAAAGTTTGCAAACTTCATCTTCTTGCGATGTCTTAAACCTCATAACACCCACACATTAAATATTTTCTACACATTTTAATAAAATATTATTTCACTACGTTGTTTGTCCTAACGCGAAAGGATGAAGGTTGGGTCAGCGTTTACTAGCGCATTCTCATGATGCACGCATACATGTGAACTCAGGAGTATCCCTACAGCTCACAGTGATGCTAAACCTGCTCTGATACCATAACTGTAACGCCCTGTAACGCCCCCAATTGTTAATGTTTGATTACTGTAGCCTAATTACTATTGATTTGCAGTAGAAGCCTTTGATTGGAGGCATTACCGCCGTTCCGTAGTGAAACAAGGCTACCTGATATACTCACTTTAGCATGAGATAAATATTTGTCCTCTCATGCAGTTCATAGTATACGTGATAACTTGCAAGCTCTATCGATCCCCAAAGGTTCAAAAGTATAACTATATGTAAATCCCCAGGGTGCTACCTGTCATCACTGTGAGCACTTGACTAGCTACTGCCCATTAAACCCTGCAACTCGTGTTTGCTCCTTGATGCCTTATGGCTTGCCAAGATGATGGGAGTTCATGGATCCCATACCTAAAACAGAAAACATGAAAACATTCGAATGGTGAGCCGAAGCTCAACACGTACATCCCTGTGCAGTAAAATAATTTTTATGTTGAATTAGTTGAGCCGGCCGCATTTCAAAACATTTTGCTTTGCAAATAGGAGAGAGAGAATATGTAAGCACAATTGAGTTGCCGATTATTATCTGAAAGTGAACCCCTTGGTCGATGTACATCTTGAAACGATCATACTTTGGGTGCTCACCCCCCAGGCCGATCGAGAAGCCTGAGTTGACACCGCGTGCAGGTATATTGATGGGCATAAGCCCCGATGCTTGGTCACTGGGCGGGGTCACTTGTTTATATGACAAAACACTGTGAAACTTGGTTCATTGAATGAATCTTATGTTACTTTGCTTTGCTGAGAAATACGTGAATTTTCGAAGAGTACAGGCAGTGTACGTACCTGGTCTTCAAGATTCTCTCTCCTTTATAATGAGGAACATGCGTCAGCAGCCTGAAGCGACAGAGATGGCCTCTTTCCTGCTTCACGTATTTTATTTTTCCCCATTAGTGCGATATTACGAAGTTTATTAAACCGTTCAGCTTAATGGAGTACTTGTAACTGACATGTAACTGACAACGTGTTTATAAATATTCGTGTGATCATCATTATGAGCTGAATGAATGATATACGTTTGTTAGTATCATTAGTTGCTTCCGCGATGCGCATCCCGGCCCTATTATGGTTAATATCACGCTTAGTGTTATTATTCTCAATGTTGTTCTCATTGTTTTACTTCTTTGGATGCTTAAATTAAATTGAGGACGAAGACATTAAGCAATTGATATAGATAAATTGGGATATTTATAAGACTATTAATTAAGTAAATTAGTAATCGAAACGTTTACAATAACGTGCGTTACGCTTTTGGTTCAATTGCGACTAAAGGCTTGTTAGCTTAAACACTACGCCCTACTTTTGACATTCTAGCACCGAATTTGTATAAGTTCCCTCAATTTTCCTCTTTATAACACACTTGATCACATTACCCCAACCACACTCAAACTCGTATTTTACTTACGGCACAGCCTTAAAACCTTAACCCATCACTTCTGTGGCATCATATGTATCGTCAATACTCGCTTATCAGAGGCACAATCCAACTAGGCCATGATTTCAAATAGCCATGAATGCTAATTGCCATATATAATTTCAAGAACTCCACCACGCTAAGTCATAAATTCGGAATATTACCAAATAATCTCAAATTTTCGAAACTCTGCGCTGCACATGGTCCAAATAACGTCAAACAATTCCCAACTTCAAAATTTTCGCAACGTAACTTAATAACGTTAAATAATTTCAATCTCCATGAATTCACAACAAATAGCCAAATAACGTGGAATTTATGCGAGTCAGTAAATCAGGCATCGACATTAACATGAACTTCAGTGACTTATTACAGCAAATTAATCCCAATTCAGTTCCAATTTCTCACTTCAACTTATTGTCAAATTCACAACCCAAATTGAAACAGCCGAACCAATTTCACCGTTCAACTCCCTCATTCAACTTAACTACAATCAAGCTCGGACTTTATTTTCATAAAAAAAATGAATAACTATCACTGCTAATTACGCTGTAACTGCAATTAGCCAGCCCAATCGCGCCACGAACCACCCACGCTAATTACTACCCCTAATTTCAACAACACAATCATATCAAGCTACAGGTTCTCGGCACGTACCCAACCCATCCCAGACTTCCGAAATTTGTATCATGTGTAAGGACCAAATAACGTTAGACCGTGCTAACTTCATAATTTCACAAATTAACCAATATCGTCAACTTATGGCTATGGCTTCGGAATTGATATCAACGCATATCGAGCTTATAATGAGCTTATCTCAAGCTTATATCAACATACATAAAGCTCACCAAACTATGCCAATAAATCCAATAATCATCCACCAACTATAATAATCATTTATCGGGTTCACTCAATCAATTATCCAGATTGATCCAATAATTCAAGACACTGTCGTGAGCAAATGAAAATTTCAATAACCTTCAACCTTCATCCCCAACTCTTCGACAATCTCACAACTTAACTTGAAACAACACAATTCAAATTCATATATTTTGCCAGCATCACAATCCAGCGTCCTGACAACGTATATCAGTTTGACACACTCTAATTGACCTTTCAATGTTAACATCCCAAAACAACATCAAAGATTTGCAACTAAATAATTATTAAGGCTCATTACGACCTTCAATATATAAATTCAATGCCAAACAATTCCAGAAATAATCAATTTACCACGTTAGGGTTCTCACCTTTCGATTCCTTTTTGGGCTGGAACAAGAAGGAATTGGGGATGGTGTTGGTGATCGGTGGCAGTGGGCGGCGACCGGCGACTGGCGGA